>CANUEX010048781.1:0-93987 GCA_948099535.1 Jatropha multifida
TATTTTTATTATATGGATATGGGCCCGAGCTGCGAATAGTATGTATTACTAAGGCTGGGTCAGAATTATTAACTCTGATTGACTTATGAAAATGTCATAATATGGGCTTACTATTCCGATAGTCAAATGTTAATAGGAATGGAATTTGATAGTTTAGACTTACTACGGGCCTCGGGGGCCTTAAGCTTTTCTAAGTCCTAGTGCCGGTCCGGCCCACGATTTTGGATCGTGACATTATCATACGAGACAAGAGAAAAAATTTTGCTGCTATCGATCCCCCTACTTCTTATATATTATCCTATAATGGCAAATTTAATTAAATCGTTGAAATAAAATTATTTTTCATCTTTTGGATTTTTATAGTAAATGTGACAAAAAAATTTTAATTTTTTTATATTGTTAATTATGTTTAGTAATTAACATTACTAGCATTAGGCCCGTGCAAAGCACGGGTTTTTCTTAAGCTATGGTTTTTTTATAAATTTTGCTGGAATTAAATTCCAATTTTGATTCCGATTAGTTTTTTTAAAGATTAATTTATATAATGAAAGCTTTTAATATTAAATTTAAGAAAATTTTAAACTAAAAAAAACGAATAATATATTGAAAAGCTCTTTTGTCAAGAATACAAAGAATATGGTCATCCAACTTATATATAGTATTTCTAAAAAAACTAAAGGGTTTTTTAGGACAAACAATTTAAAATTAAAAAAAAGTGCATTACTAGAAAATATAAACATTTAGATAGGAAATGTTAAAGATATATTAACGGTTGTTAGAGGACACATTTACTACATAAATTCGAGAGTAAATATTTGTTACAAAGCAATACATTAATACATTAATTGAATAATTCATTATTATTAAACTTTATCATTTTTTAAAAACTAATATTCCTTCTGTCCCATTTTGTTTGCTTGTTATATTATTTTTGAATGTCCCAAAATGTTTGCTGCTTTCTAAATTTAGATATATAAACAATTAATTTTCTCGTAATAATATTTATGATTGTTCATTAAATAAATAAATTTTATTAATATTTTTATAAATTAAGGGTAAAAAAAGATAACATAACTTTTATTGATTAAATTCTTAATATGAATTTTTTGTCAAACCATGTAAACAAAATGTTAAAGAGGAAGTAATTAATAATAATTATTTAAAGTCATTAATACATTAAATACCAAATCAAACTAAACCAAGAACACTAATTCAAAATAAATCTAAACCAAACTAATATATTGAATAATCAAATCAAATCAAACTAAAAACGCTAATTTAAAATAATCCAAACCAAATCAAACCAAGCCAATATATTAATACATTAAATAATAAAATCAAACCGTGTCAAGTAGAAGCCTAATTGGAGGAATATGCCATATGTCAATGTCAATTTTCTAGGAAAAAAATGTCTGTTTTATTTATATATATATATATATATATATATATATAATCTTAAAATTATTATCATACTATTAATTATAACATTATATTAAAAATTTAATGCTTCAATTATATAATATGGTTTCAGGAGAGTAGAGTCTGTCTTTTTACAGGGGAGTACAGCAATATAGTTTGTATTTATATAATGTGAAAATTTTGTTATCTTGCTAGATTTATATGGAAACAATTACTCATATTTTTGCTATCTTGCCCGTCATTCCGCACTATCCAACCTGCGCGCCAAAAACGGCCTGATAGGTGTAAGACCCAACGGCCCGATTCGAGCAATTTTAGACCCAATGGTGACTTTATTTAAACTGATTAAAAAACAATAAATTTATTTTGTCTCTTTAGCTTCTTTATTATTATTTTTTTTCCGATAATATGTTTCTTGAGCTTCTTTCTTTTCGATGTCCTTTTCTGTGCATTTCTATTGGTATATAACTGCACTGTCTGAACTTCTTTAAAGTATGATAGGAATTGGATAACTTTTTCAATAAACTTAATTTCATTGGCGAACAGAATCTTGATTTGATGTTCAGCTTATCCATTTTGATGGTCCAATCAGAAGAAGGAACACTTGTTAACTATTATGCTTTTCATTTTTATTTTTTTCTGATCTTTCTGTTTGCAAAATCTGTTGTGAGAACTGATCGGTCAGTCAACCGGTAAGTGTAAAAATTTATCGAACCGAAAATTTGATCGAGTTTAATGTTATTGAACCCAATTTTTATATATAATATTTTTAAATATATTTATTAAATAAAATTGAAAATATAATTTAAAAAAAATTTGAACTCAAATAAAATAAATTTTCAAATTTAGATTTTTTAAAAAATAAAAATTAGTAAATAATTTAAAAAAATAAAATATCAATAAATTTAAAATAAAAAATTAATTATCATAAAATATATTATTATTTTTCAATTTAATTAATATATTAATATTTGAGCTTATTAATAAAAAGGCCCAAAAATTTAAAAATTAATGGACCAAATTTTTTAGAGGTCCAAATTAAAAAAAATACCCATAATTTCTGGAAAAGTACCCAGAATTGAATCGAACAAGTTTTTACTGGTCCGATTTAGCGATTTTTAGCCAATTTTTATCGATTTTGACCAGTTTAATCCGATTTTTAGATGCCCAATTTTCCAACACAATTCGGACCGGACCACAGTCCGATCGATCGAATCAATCGAACTAACCGGTCCGATCCAATTTTCAAAACTATGGTTTGGACATTATCTAATTTGCTTCTTTCTTCTATCTTAATCTAATTTGCATATCTTCTCCGTGTCCCCTCTTTTCTTTTTTAACTTTTTAACTCTAAAGTTATTAGTAAGGTTATGTTTGATCCGATATAATATAATATAATATATTAAAAAATACGTTGTAGTGAAATATAATTATTATTTCATTTGTTATATAATTGCAAAATTTTATATAATTTATTATCATTTCATTTTTATATTTGTTTGTAGATATATAATAAAATTACCATAGTACCACTATTTCACCATCATCATCACCACCATAATCACTACCACTCTACCACCATCAACATTATTCTACCTCCACCACTACTATAACTACCGCTCCATCTTCATCACTACTCTACCACCACCACAATATCATTATAAATGGAAAAAAAAAATATTTGAACCAAAAGCTTATTCATCATATTAAACTATTAAAGACTATTAAATTATTAGCATTATTTGGACTACAAAAAATCGAAAGAAATTAAGCTAGAAAGAATGTAATGTAATAAAATAAAAGTTAAAGTTGTTAAAAATTAATTTTTTTTTCATATGTTTTCATTGAATAAATAAATTACAATATAAAATTATGATATTTTAATCTTTTTAGTGATTTTTTATTCTTTTTTTTCCATTTGTATAAGAAAATAAAATAATAAAATAAAAATTTTTATTCTGTATTGGACGTTAAACACCAAAATATAATTTTTATTATGTGGTAGTAATAATGATAGTGGCAGTGAAGTAGTGGTTGTGGTGGTGGTGGTAGAGTGATTGAGGTGGTGGTGATAATGGTAGGAGTGGCGGCACTGGTTGGGGGGGAATGGCGATGGTAGTGGTGGTGGGGTGATAGTGGTGATGGTGGTAGAGCAGTCATGGTGATCGAATGGTAGAAGTGGTGCCAATAGTGGTTGAGGCGATGACGATGGTGGTGGGAGAGTGGTTGAAGTGTTGTCGACAGTGGTTGAGCTGATGATAATGCTTGTTGAGTGGTAGTATTACATGTGTTTTTTATGTAATTAATATTCCAGCATTTTAAATAATGAGAAATACAATCGAAACTCCAATATATTATAGTGTAAAGTTAAAAGCCCATCCAAACTGATAATATCTAAAACAAATAAAATCTTTTAGCAATATTTTATAAAATCTAAATTATCCCTAAAAATCCTCAACTGAAAAGATAATGTGACCGTTAGTAATGGAGAGATTTTCTCCACTACCTCATCTCTTTTTATATATATAAAAGGTCAGATACTAGAGGCTAGGGGAACTGACACAACTCTCATACACTTCATCTCAGGAAATTCTCATTAACACAAATTAGAGAACATAAATTATATTTTATTATTAATTAGTGCAGTGAGCGTGGAACACACCTCACGATTTTTTTAGTCCTCAAACACAATCTTTCTGTTCACCATGTCTAACAGCTCATCAAGAAACCCATGCTTAGAAGAAGCGGCAGGAGGGCAAGAGAGATCCTATAATCAAGTATCAATGACACCCTTTCCAATGACCGATCCTCAAGTGGAAGCCACCTTAACTCAAGCTTATGAGCAGTTCACCACTATACTTGAGCGCCTACTAGCCAAGCCTTAGCAGGAGAACGAGCTTCAATTCTCGAATAACAAAGGCTGGCATGTTGATGGTGATCAGAAGCGCCGAAGTCTCTCTAATAGATCTAAGAGACAAATGAACCATAAGCCTTTCCAGGAGGAGCCTTTGACCGAACTGCCAAAGGGTGAACTTGAAGCTCACCAAAGATCTTATGTGCATGAGAGTAAGGAGCTTGGCCATCCTGTAGTGAACAATGCTGATATTTGCCATGTTGTCAAGGAAATTTTTGAAGAATGTAAAGAGCACGGAGAGATTGAAAATTTTAGACTCAAAGATGATTCTCCTTTGTCTCTGGACATTCTGAGCTCGACCTTCCCATCGAAGTTAAGATGTCGATCTTTTAAACCTATGATGACAGTACTGATCCCCGCAATCACTTAGCAGTGTTCAAAACACTCATGTATTTGCAGACTAGTTCAGAAGACTTCATGTGCAAGGTCTTCCCAGTTATGCTTAAAGGCGCCACCCAAGAGTGGTATTAAACGCTAAAAACTAGCTCTATCCAATCTTTTGCTCAGCTATCAATACTATATAGAGCTTGGTTCATCACCAGTTTCCCCTTGAAGAAAATATCCTTTAACCTCATTGATCTGAAGCGAGAAGAAGGAGAGTCATTAAGACAATATATAGCAAAATTTCAAGGGCTAACAATGCAAGTGAAGAACTTGAATGGTGAAGCCACCATCAGCACCATGGCAAAGAACTGTAAGTATAATAAACCTTTTGAAAGTATAAGCATTGATCCTCCTCTATCTTTTGTAGAACTAATGGCAAGAGCTCATAAGTACGCAAAACTTGATGGAGCCTACCTCGCAAGATAAAAGAGCTTACCCCAATATGACAGACATGGTGGAAGGTGATACTCATCTCTAACCAGGGAAAGGTCGACCATCGAACACCCAAAAACAAGCTACCCAATCGAAGCACCTTATCACAAAGAGATCAAGTTCACTAAAGAAATGGAGTTCACCCTCCTTAATAAATCACGCGCTGAGATATTAGCATGGATATTGGAGCAAGGTAATAAAGTACAGATAAGCTTCCTTAGGAAATTAAAGAAGATACCATTGGATGTAGAGACAGGAGCCAATATTACGTGTTCCATAGAGACATTGGACATAACACTGAAGCTTGCTGGCAACTCAAAAGAGAATTAGAACGTCTTATGCAGAAAGGCAAACTAGTAGAGCATCGGGAGAGATCAGAAGGGTCTATTAATCTAGGATGTAGAAATGACTATTAATGTTAAGTTGTCCTCAAGATTATTCATGAAAATTTCTTTGTCTCACTTTGATCATCGAACTTAAGAAGTCATGAATGAGCTCCAAAAAGCTTCTTAACAAACGGACTTAAGAAGTCATGAACAAGCTCCAAAAAGCTCCTTAACTTATGCACTTAAGCAGTCCTGGCTGAGCTTCAAGACTAGCACTTACACATATGGACTTACGTAGTCTTGACCAAGCTTCAAAATAAGCTTTCTAACAGACGGACTTAAGCAGTTTTTGCCAAGTTTTGAGATAAGCTCTTTCATATATGGACTTAAGCAGTCTTGACCGAGCTTCAAAGCAAGCTCTCTGACCGACGGACTTAAGCGGTCTTGGCCAAGCTTCGAGAGAAGCTCTTCCACATATTGACTTAACTAGTCCTGGCTGAGCTTCAAAATAAGCCCTTTGACATATGGACTTAAGTACCTTTGACATAGGGACTTAAGTAGTCCTGGCCGAGCTTCAAAATAAACTCTTTTAAATATGGACTTAAGCAGTCCTGATCGAGCTTCAAAATAAGCTCTTCGATATACGGACTTAAGCAGTTTTAACCGAGCTTCAAAACAAGCTCTTTGATATACGGACTTAAGCAATCCTAGTTGAGCTTCAAAATGAGCTCTTTCACATATGGATTTAAGTAGTCCTGGCCAAGCTTCAAACTAAGTCCTTTGGCATATGGACTTAAGCAGTCCTGGCCGAGCTTCAAAACAAGCTCTTTGACATATGGATTGAGCAGTCTTGGTCGAGCTTCAAGACAAGCTCTTCTATATATGGACTTAAGTAGTCTTGGCTGAGCTTTAAAACAAGCTCTTTGACATATGGAGATAAGCAGTCCCGACCGAGCTTCAAAATAAGATCTATGATAGATGGACCGAAGCAAATACACACACAAACAGTGTGCAATAGACAGATACATTTGGACATAAATGACCAAAACTTGTGGGGGAACTCTTGATAATAAAATATATTTTATTACCTAAAACAAATAAAATCTTATAGCAATATTTATAAAATCTACATTATCCTTAAAAATCCTCAGTTGAAAAGATAATGTGGCCACTCATCTCTTTTTATCTATACAAAGGATCAGATACTAGAGGCTAGAGGCAACTGACACAACTCTCATACATTTCATCTCAAGAAATTCTCATTAACACAAACTGGAGAACATAAATTATATTTTGTTATCACAAACGTTATAATTAATCATATAATATAATCATCATTCCATCATATAATTAATTACATCTAATCAACCATCATTATATTAGAAATACAACGGGCTATTTTTGGTTGAATGTAATCAATTATATAATGAAATGATGATTATATTATGTGATTAATTATAATGTTTGGATGAATTTTTTTTTGCGATGATAATAAAATCAATAAGAAATTATATTTTTTTTTTTTTTTTGAGAATTAAGAGATGTAGTCTCCTCAAAGCGTAAAACATAAAGGTTATCACGTTAGCCAACACGTTGTTAATTATTTTTTAGTAATTTAATGATACTGGAAACCATTTTATAACCTATACACCAAAGTATAGCCTAGTGGTAAGTGTATAAGCAACTTGATAGTATATTTAGGTTCAAATTCTCCTACAGTAGTAAAAAAAAACTATTTATATTAAAAGAAATCACAATTTGAAGTGCTAAATTCACAAATATTTCGACAAATATAATTTGGCCTCCTGAATTTATTTAATATGATAAAAAATATCAAATTTAAAATTTTGAATTTATTTAATTCCTAAATTTATTTAAAATGATTAGAAATATCATATTTAACATTTTTGGTCCATTTAGCCGCAATTCTTCACTATTTTAACATGCATTTAAGACTATACTTGAGATCAGATTGTACAATTTTTTAAACATAATTAATTAAATATAGAATGGAGGAAAACGATAAATGGAATGTGTTTTATTCCTTTTTACCTTATCTAATAATTTTAAGTTCATAAGTATATATTAATTTGAATATTTTAAAATTGGCATTTATTATTGATTTATTGCACATGAAACCTATGCATTTCTTATATTCAACAAATTAAAGTCATGCTACATGTGTTATAAACTTAATTAAAATCGAGTGCAAGTGTAAACCATAGAGACAAATGCAGGAGGAACAAATCTCCATTCCTGCAAACTAGCAGCATTAAAATTCCCATCGAAATCCCTTAAGATCCTGCAATTTTACTATCTATTATTGAACAATTACAAAAATTAATAATAATTTAAATAATTTTTAGCTTTTTAACATTTAAATTATTCTATTTATTTACAAATGTGAGTTGGTGTATCTACTACTTTCAAAAGTGGTCTATGAAAAATGAATTGGTATAGTATTATTAGTACAAATTATGTGCATTTTAATTGAATTTATATACACATATAGGCTAATAAGATGGACTAATAAAAATTGTGTTTAATGCCAATCAGATTAGTCCTTTCACTCATATAAAAAATGTAAGATCTCCAATTCGAATCCTCTCAATCACAATGGTTCTTATCGATTTGGTGAGCTAAAGGGAGTACTGCCTTCTAATCCATAAAATTGTGCAATGTTAGACGCGTTGCCTTTTCTTATTCTCTTTTAAACATAATCACAAACATAAATCTCACATCATACACTAAAAAAATATAAGGGAAATAACTACTTAGTCCTTCAAATTTAGTTATAATCAGAACTTCATTCCTCTCATTTAATAAATACATTGTAACAATGTTTTTTTTTTCCTTTTCGAGGCAACCGCAGGCGGTTAAAATCTTATGTGGCAGTTATTATGTTGTATAGCATTTTTGACATTTCATCATCTTCTTGCTAAAAAAAACGGTTACTTCTCAGGTTTCATTGGCTTGCCATGGAACAATCAATGACAAATCTGCGCATCACTACAGATGCGGAGGAAGAGGTATTCAATGTTAGTTCTATTCATAAAATCACGAAGGATGATTACGAACATTGTCTGGTTGGTATCCTGCTGACTATGTCGAGGATTAAGTTTTCAGTTATGCAGAATATATTTGTGGATTGTGGCATCTAATAGGGGTATTACAATCACAGAAATTGGAAGCAAGAGATTCCTTTTTCTTTTTTATAATGAGGTTGATGTGGAAAGGGTTGTTACAGGATCTCCTTAACACTCTAACAAGCATCTTTTAGTGTGGCACAAGTTGAAAGCGGGTGAGGATCCTTTGAAAGTTCCTTTGTTGTTCATTGACTTTTGGGTTCAAATTCATGATCTCCCAAAAGGTTATTATTCAGAAGCAATGGCCATTTAGTTAGGAACTTTGTGGGACAATTTCTTGAATATGATTCCAAGGTTGTGGTTGCTGGGATTGATTCCTACATGCGTATTAGAGTTCGTTTGGACATCCGTCAACCGTTGAAGCGTCGAAAGAAATCGGTTACTGATGATGGGGTGCTTTTTTTTTTTGGTGCAATTTCTTTATGAGAAACTGTCTGTTTTCTGCCATCTTTGTGGGAAATTAGGCCATCTTGATACTTTTTGTGAATTAAGATTACGTAGGCAGAAGGATGAATTAATTCATCAATGGGATGATACTATTAAAGTTCCTACTCAGTGTTGTCAAACTTACGAGTCAACTTCTAGAAAAAGTGTTGGATCAGATGCAAAATCGGAAAGGAATAAATATCGTAGTGAAACAGGGTTAAAAACGGTAAAATCGTTAAAATTAGTGGGCTAGTTAAAAACGGAACGAGTCTGTAGTTCGTTAGGATTTTAAGCAGTTTAAAGAATTCAGCCCAATTGTTTTAACACACAGGGCCTTTAGCCCAAACATTTATCAGGCCCAATCTCAAAACAAAAGCTTCTAATTGCTAAACAGTGGAGTTTTAGTCTTCCAAAACTAGGGATTGAAGTCTAACGCCAAAAACTCTCTCCTTCGCTGTGTCACAATCTTTTACAAGCCAGAAATAATCTTCCAATTTTTTTTATCTTTTGGCTACATTCAACTCCATTGTTGACTGATTCTTTAAAAGTCTTCTTCCAAGAATCGATCTAGTGTATTCAACTCATGAACTCTATTATTATCTATTTGACTTGTATTCTTATCACTCTCTCTCTCTCGCTCGCTCTCTCCCTCGTTCATCTTTGCTGAGTAATAGGGTGTGGTGCCTTGCTGGTTTGGGTTCTTGTCTAGGATTATTTTACGGTTGTATCATATGAAAGATAAGAAAAGCTGTTAGATGGGATGTTGTTGCCTGACGACTCTAGCAAAGTAGATTGCAGTGCGGGTCATAGAAGCATTTGGAACAACACATATTGCTTTAATACTAATTTTTTCTTAATTTCTACTTTGAAAAAAATTGAACCTTGGTTGAAGTTAAATAAAAATTCAAGCTTGACAGTAATTTCCAACCACTTGTAATCTATGTTTTCTATTTAATTGTAGCCGTAAGCTACACAATTAATTGTTTTAGAAGATTTTTTTTTTTTTGAGAAAGCTACCCAATT
This sequence comes from Jatropha multifida, assembly GCA_948099535.1. Classification (NCBI taxonomy): domain Eukaryota; kingdom Viridiplantae; phylum Streptophyta; class Magnoliopsida; order Malpighiales; family Euphorbiaceae; genus Jatropha; species Jatropha multifida. The sequence continues at coordinate 10,071 of CANUEX010048781.1, forward strand.
TATTATTAAAAAGATTTTTTTTGTATAATTGTCTAAACATTAAATTTTTAATTATTAGTGTGTTGTATTTGTTGTGCAGTATATGTGATGCCAATTTTTTCTCTTTTTTGCTATTCCTTTTAAGAAATTATTTATCTAAACCTCGTTAATGGTTATGGATCAAATCAATGATGACAAAAATTTTTTAAAAAGTATTTTTATTTTATTTTTTTTATATATGGTCAGTAATATTCTTTTCCAATAGAAATATTTTTTTATTGTTTTGGTCCATATGAGACCATAAATCCAATCTAGGTAAAATTTTTTTCCATTATTTTTTATTTTTTGATTTGTTATGGATGTACGTGTGGAGCTATATTACTTTAATTTGGGTGGTTTGTAAATCTTAGGATTTTATGTTCCGATTTTGTGGACCGATTCCAGGTAAAAACGCAAGTTTGACAACCTTGTTCGTATGCAGGAACAATATGCCCAAAAGTCCATGGTTACGTGAGACTTCTTCTACCATTGTTACTGTTCACCAACTCCTGCTTTTACTAATCTTAGGATTGATGGCACTATCACTAAAAGCATGGAATTGCAACGGCTATTTATCAGGGACATGTATCTACAGTTGAAATCACTGCGAATATGATGGAAATAGAATCTGATGATGTAGGCCTGTTAACTAATCTTATAGGCCAGAAGGAGAAGGAAGCCATAACTAGACCTGATGATATGAAGAAAAGAGCACGTGAGGGATTTATTGCACAACCAGTCACTGTTGTTTCTGCAACTTTGGATTCTACAGTGTTGGCGTCAAATTCTGATTTATTGGCTGATCCTGCCTTGCAAGACAGCCACACATTATGAAAATAATAAGTTGGAACTGTCGAGGGCTGGGCAACCCTCGAACAGTTCGTGCTCTCAAGGATCTTTCCTTGATATATAAAGCTGATGCCATTTTTTTTATGGAAACTCTTATTGATCAATCTCGTATGGAACGGATTAAACGAATCATTGGTTTTGATAGTTGTTTTTGTGTGGACAGACTTGGAAGGGGTGGAGGAGGAGGATTAGCTATGTTGCAGAGTAGTTCAGTTCAATTTAATGTTGTTTGCTTTTTGAATAATTTTATTGACGGTTATATTCGGCTGGAAGGTGCAGATATAAGAATTTCAGGAATTTATGGTTTTCCCGAAAATTATAGAAGACACCGTTCTTGGAATATCCGGCCTTTGGCCAATCGAGATAATAAGCCATGGTTCAACTTTAGAAACTATAATGTTATCTTATCTCCCTCTGAGAAATTTGGAACTGTTGATCGACCTCCATATCTGATACGTGGGTTTCAAGAAGCAGTTACAGATTGCAATTTGGTAGAAGTTCCTTCATCAAGTTCGATATTCACCTGGATAAAATGAAGGCAAAATGAAATTGTTTATCGTGAAAGATTGGATCATAGTTTAGCAAAGTCCTCTTTTTTGGCACTGTTTCCGGATAGCCTTATTTCTACACTTATGAGCCCTGCCAGTGATCATATGCCATTGCTGATTCAGACCCCTCCTAATACTAATTGGCCTCACCACGATGTTTTTCGTTTTGATAATTCTCGGTTGCTTGATTCTGAAATTCAGTCCATTGTTCACAGAGGATGGTTCAAAACGGGTATGTCCGATTTAATTGAAAGAAAGCCTCTTGTGTTCAAGTTATTCAAGATTGAGCAAGGAATCAAAATCAAGAGTTTCTGGGAGGAAAAAATTTCTGCAATCAGGAATTTTAAGGTTTTCGGGATGAGTGGAATCAAATTTTAGAACAAGAGGAACTTCGTCTTCGCCAACAATCTAAGGCTTCCTGGTTGAGGTGTGGTGATCAGAACACGAAATACTTTCATGCTTCTATTAAAACTAGGTGTAGAATTAATAGAATAAATGGATTGCGAAATAATTCTAATAATTGGGTTACTGCTAAAGATAACATTCATTATTTAATTTTAGATTATTTTCGCAATATTTTTTTACTTCTACTGCAAATCCTAGTCGAATAATCAATCTTGTTGATCAAAAGGTTTCTGCTTCTAACAATGCTCTATTAACTGATCCCTTTACTCATGAAGAATTTAAGCATGCTACTTTCTCTATGCATCCGGATAAATCTCTGGGACCAGATCGTTTGAACGCTGCCTTTTATCAGAAATTTTGGCCAATGATTGGTAATGATTTGGTTGCTGGTTGTGTTAAATGATTGAAGAATGGTTGCTTTCCTTCAAGATTGACTGATACTTTGATCATTTCGAGTCCAAAGATTGCTAATCCTAAAAATTTGCTGATTTTTGACCCATATCCCTTTGTAATGTTTTATATAAGATTGTCTCTAAGGTTCTAGCTAACAGATTGAAATTAATTTTGCCTCATGTGGTTTCTAACAGTCAATCTGTCTTTGTTCTAGGTAGACAGATTTCAGATAATGTATTGGTTGCTTTCGAGACAATTCACAATATGAAATGTATGACTGGAGGATACACTGGTTATGCTGCTTTGAAAGTAGACATTAGTAAAGCTTATAATCGGGTAAATTGGGTGTTCTTGGAGGAAATGCTTTGGGCTTTGGGGTTCTGTGAAAAACGGATTCAACGGATGATGTTGTGTGTTACTGATGTCCAATATTCCTTTATGTGTAATGGTGAGATTATTGGTCTTTGTCTCTTGGTAGAGGTATTAGACAGGGTGATCCACTGTCACCTTCTCTTTTTATTTTATGTGCAAAAGGATTATCTGTTTTATTTTGTGTAGGATTCATGGTTGTAGTGTAGGGGTTCGTTGTCCTAGAGTTTCACATTTACTTTTTGCTGATGATGCTTTATTTTTCTATAAGGCTTGTAAAACTGAAAGTAATCATGTTAAAGGTATTTTGAGAGAATATGATGATGCCTCTGGTCAGGCTATTAATTATCAAAAATCTGATATTCTCTTTAGTCCTAATGTTAACCCTTTTTTGAAAGGTAGAATTTCTGATATTTTAGAGGTTCATGTTGCTTTGGGTAATGGGAAGCTTTTAGGTTTGCCTCTTTCATTGGTAGAAATAAGAAACAAATTTTTAATTTCTTAAAAGATAAGTTTTGGGGTAAGATTCATTGTTGGAATAATAGATTTCTTTTTCGAGCTAGTCCTGAGATTTTATTGAATTCTGTAGCTCAATTTATTCCTACCTATTCTATGAATGTGTTTCTTCTTCCTTTATCTTTATGTGATGAGCTTCAAAAGATAATGAATTCTTTTTTGTGGGGAAGTAAGAGGGCTGAAAGGAAGATTCATTGGTTGTCATGGGGTTGGATGACCCATAGTAAAAGAAATGGGGGAATGAGTTTTAGGAATTTACGTTGTTTCAATATTTCTTTATTAGCTAAACGTGGGTGGAGGTTGCTAACCAACACGAACACTCTTATACATAGGATTTTCAAAGCCAAATACTTACCTGAGAGAGATTTTTTGTCCCCTTCTTTGGGTAATAACCCTAGCTATAAATGGAAGAGTATTATGTCTTCTAAGGAGGTATTGAGAGAAGGTATTAGATGGAGAATTGGAAGTGGGGAAAGTGTTTTAGTTAAGAATTATCCTTGGGTTCCAAAAGCAGATTCTTTTCTAGTGGAGGATGAGTATGATTTCATTGATAATCAAATGCGAGTTAGTGATCTTTTGTTAGAAGGGAGAAGGCAATGGGATGTTGACAAAATTATTGATCTTTTTCCCATGAGGGATATTAGAGTTACTTTATCTATTCCTTTGAATTAGTAAACTAATGAAGATAAAATGGTGTGGCATTATGAGAAGAAGGGGGTTTGTTTAGTGTGAAGTCATGTTATTATTTATGTCAAAGATTAATTGGAGTTTTTGGTGTTGGAAATGATATTGGCTTTTGACATAAGTTATGGCTTTTAAATATACCCCCTAAAGTGAAGCATTTTGTTTGGAATATTTTCAGAGATGTTTTGCCAACTAGAGCAAGACCTTTTGAGAAAGGTATTAATATAGACATGCTTTGCTCTTTCTGCTCGGGTATACAGGGTGCTGATAATATCCTATTACATTGCCACAAAGCAATGGATGTTTTGGAGTCTTGTGGTTTTTTCATTACTAATCCTAACATTTCTTTTAAAGATTATTCTTGCAGGTACTAATTCCTCTAATATTGAAAAGGCTTCATCTTTGGCTATTGTCACATAGAAGATTTGGTACTGCAGAAATCAATTTTTGTGGCATAATAATGTTTTGTCTACTCATGCTATATGTGAAGCCATTATGACAACTCTTAATGATTGGAAGCACATCACATGTAGCATTTACATCTCATGGCAATGTTATTCCTGTATTTCGAAGGCTCAACAATAGTACTGATGTGTGGCAATTGTTTGTGGATGGTGCTTGTTTTAACCATCTTCATATATTAGGCTTTGGGGCAGTATGGAGGATCAAGAGGGTCATTTGATTAAAGCAATTTCAGGTTGTTTCCCAGAGTGTTATGATGCTTAGACTATGGAAGCTGTGGCTCTTCGACAAGTTTTGCAATGGGTCTCTCCTTTTAGCACTGAAAAATGCTGTATTTTTACAGACTCTCAAACATTACTTTATGCTCTTTGCTCTAGTTATGTTGATGTTTCCCCTTTAGATCTTGTGATTGATGATTGTAAAGCCATTTTAGCTTATCGTTTAGATATATTCATTCAATGGATAAGAAGACAAGCCAATGTAAAGTCTCATTTACTAGCTCGAGACTCATACAATCATGCTAGTTTCTATGTTTGGGAAGATATGCCTCCATGTTTTTTATCTTTTTATGGTTCTTAATAAATTTGTTCATTTTCAAAAAAATAAATAAATTGATCAGTCCCTAAAATTTAGCTTTATTAAACTATTTAGTCTTAAGTGTCATTTTTGCTGTGAGAGACAAAGTGGTAATTAAAAAATAAACATGAGGGACTAAATAATAACACTATATTTAATATGAAGGACTAAATAGTCAAATATTACATAGTATTTAACCTTTAAAATGTCATGCAAGAAGGTATAGAGAAGATAAATATGGCACCCTATAAATTATGCAATCCTATGAAACATGCATTTATTTCAAATGTATCATGTAGAGAAACAAACATAGGAGCTCATAGCTTAGATTTTACTTTTTCAATGAGCACTCGTCTCAGGATTTTTCCTGCAGCTGATTTTGGGACAGTGTTTATGAAACTCACCCTCCGCAATCTTTTGAAAGGTGCAACCTGCAAAAGAAAACATGAAAATGAATGTGTGTTCAAACCTCAGAGAATGGAAAATAAATAACTAACAGCAGCACATGCAAATTGCAGAACTCCTGCAGTTTCTTTAGTCATTTCTCAAGCATGAACTTATTCTTGCCCCCAGTTAGGGGAATTAGAAAGTCCCCTCAGACAAACACATATATAAGTGATATATTACTAAGAGTACATAATACAGGAAAAGCAGATGAAGAGAAGAATATGAGGAGAGGGAGATTCAAGCATAAATGAAACTCAACTAACTCAAAAAACCCATGATGATTCTCCATTCTATTTACCTGATCAGCAATAAATTTCTGAACATCTTCTTCAGTCAATGAACTATTAGGTGATCGCACAACAAATGCAATTGGGACCTCACCAGCTTCAGCATCAGGAAAGCTACAAGGTGAAATTATCATTGTTGTGCAATTGCAAGGTATTAACAAAAGCATTTCTTATGAGCTAACTTATGCAAGTAGCTCAAATGTGTGTATGTGGTCAACTTACGGGATAACAACAGCATCCAATATTTCAGGATGAGAAACAAGCAGCCCTTCAAGCTCAGCAGGTGCAACCTAATGAGAATAAGCAAATAAAAAACAATTCAGTAGCAGAGCTGAGCGTTCAACACAGAACTAACAAAGTTCATAAAGGATGTTATAATAGACTTTACAAGTAGTAAAATTTTATCTATTTCTTTAAAATAGAAGTTACCTGGAATCCTTTGTACTTGATGAGTTCTTTAATGCGGTCAACAACATATAGTCGCCCATCTTCATCAAAATATCCAAGATCTCCTGTATGTACCCAACCCTTCTTATCTATGGTGTCCTTTGTGGCCTGTGGATTGTTAAAATAACCTGTCGGAATTTCAAAACATGGTAGGATTAAAGTTGAATACCCAATAAATGGCTCCATGGCAGAATGGCCAATTTAAACTACACTTGTACGAGCAGACTCATCAAATAATAATAGTAATAGTAATAGTAATAGTAATAATAATAATAATAATAATAAAATCAAATATGCAAAATGTATCTAACTTCTAATTGGAATCATGACTGTTACATTGTTTGATTCATCTTGAAAGCAAGCTAAAGAAAAGAAGAGAAGACTGTGGACATCTCAAGGAAAGATAAGCCTTCTAAAAAGAACATAGTAATAATAATAATAATAATAATAATAATAATAATAATAATAATAAATCAGATATGCAAAATGTATCTAACTTCTAATTGGAATCATGACAGTTACATTGTTTGATTCATCTTGAAAGCAAGCTAAAGAAAAGAAGAGAAGACTGTGGATGTCCCAAGGAAAGATAAGCCTTCTAAAAAGAACATGATTGTTAAGCAAAAAGCCAATTTAGATTAGCATTTGCCTAAAACATCTGACAAGTGCTAATGCCAAGGAGAAGTTAAGAGGGAGGAGTTTGGTCCATATAAATGGCCCTGTTAACTAGCATGTCAGAGCTAGCAGGCAAAAGCTAGAAGTATGATATCATTTATCAACTGTCATGGCGACTGCGCTATTGGATACATGTAAAACTTGGTGTTCCAGTTCCAAATCAAATATGGTTAAGGCTTATGACATGAACTTCCAGACCGTTTTCAACCACTGTGAAATATTCAGTCAATAGCATGCTAAAAAAGAAAGCAGGAGGCATTTAATAGTACTTTTGAAAAATAAATGGGTATTTGGATTGTACATTCTTTTCATGTGATAGTTGAAAATAAATGCAGATCAACTATGTTGTACAGACTTTTTTTGTGAAGAACGGAAACTCAATATAGCAGTAAATTAAGTGTTTTACCTCGCATCATATTGGGTCCGCGAACCCATATTTCCCCCAACTGTTTTGGCGGAAGGGGCTTCAGAGTATCTACACTAACTATTTGCGCTTCAACTCTAGGGACAAGTGTGCCAGCTGAACCAGTATGTCGAACACCTATCCTTGGATTCTCCACTGAAATAACACCCGTAGTCTCAGTCATGCCATAGCCCTGAAACCACAGAAAGCATCCTGAATCAAAAAGAAAACCTGACTTCAAGCAAATCGTCAAATTTAAGGAAATGTGCACAATTGCACTTTTAGAATTCGTTAGTAAAAGCATAAGCGTTGATGGATGCCATCCATATACTTTGTTTACACTCCTAGCACATGAATGCTTAATCAGCATTACTGAAGAGAATGACGGGCACAATTTAACAATCTTCAGAAAGCATAATTAGATAATTCACAGGTTCGCATAAATTTAAGATTTTGACAACGACTACATTAATAAAATAAAGGTATGGAGCATCAATCTTTTTCTTCTTAAGTCAAATACAAACTGGTTGAGATATCAATAGATTTAATGGCACTCTATGTATGAATATAATATTTCAAGAAACAAAACTTTCATTCAACTTTTCTTCAATAGCAGCCGCACAGGGATTCGGATATGTGATACTAAATACAATAGTAATAACTTGAGATAGCCCAAAACTTTAGTTAGATGTCAAAACCCACAAACAAGGCAAAGAAATATGGTAACACAGTATAAATATTTCATACGTATACATGCAAACCTCTGTTGATATCCTAAGCAAAATTCAATACAGGTGTGGCATGTTTTATATCCCCAAATCACCAATCTTCATCCTCAATATGAGTTTAAATAACTAATTGAAATCATTTGAATATGGATTTTTCACATTTTCATGCTTAGATAATGATGCTCATAAGAAATTAAATATGCTGTTCCGACTACCTGAGCAACTACAGCATTAGGAATGCTCTTAGCACATTCCTCCATCAATTCTTTTCCTAAAGGAGCTGCACCAGAACCCACATGCTGCAATGAGGACAGATCATATTTCTTAACCGAGCTGTGTTTAGCCAAAGCAAGTATGATAGGAGGCACAGCCCACATATGTGTCACTCTATACTTCTCCACAGTTTTCAAAACCATCTCAAAATCAAATTTTCCCATTGAAACTACTGCATTCCCCTTTTGCATCTGTGAATAAGTAATAACAGCCAAGCCAAACACATGAAACATAGGCAAGCAACAAAGAAAAACATGGTGCATTTCACCTGCTATTTCTTGATCAATTGTGACCATTAAAGAAGCTGCAATGAAATTCCCATGAGTCAAAATCACTCCTTTGCTAACCCCAGTAGTGCCTGAAGAATACAATAAAGCAGCTATATCCGTTTGTTTCACATTACTCACAGGAAATTCAGAGTCCGACCCTCCTAGCTCAACAAGATCATGGAAACTTTTGATCCTTGAATTGGGATCCATAGATAAGGACTCTTTAGCTCCTAGAAAAACAGTCGGCAAATTGAAATCTTTCACTTTGTTCCATAATTCAGGCACTGTTATAATCAACTTGGGAGTAGAATCTTTTATCTGTTTTGAGACTTCTGTGGTAGTGTAAACAGGGTTTGCAGTTGTTGCGATAGCACCAATTGAAGTAATGGCTAAGAAACAAATTGGGTATTGGTAAGAATTGGGAGCAAAGATTAAAACCACATCATTTTTAGAAATACCCAGACGTAGTAAGCCATGGGAGACCTTTACAACAATGGATTTGAGCTGTGAAAAAGATAAGGTTAGTGATAAATCTGCATCAATAAGAGCTGGTTTATGAGGGTAAGAACCGGAATTTCTAATAAGAAACGAAACCATTGTAAGATTAGGATCTTTAGGAAAAACAATAGTAGGTCTTAGCGACCTGTATATTCCATCCCTTCCATACCCAGATTTCTCCATTGCAAATTGAAAGAATCAAGTTTGCAGGTCTTGCTGTTTTAATGGTCTCTAGATTTGCAGAAGTAGAAGAAGGAAAGGTATTAATTGGTTATAAAGATCAAATGGTGACCTCACAAAAAAGAAGATAGAGCTAACTATCAGTCATAACATTTTAGTTTAAAAAAAGAACAGACATGACCTTTTCAAGGATTTGTTGCCAACTTCGCAAAAAACGAAAAAAAAAAAGAAAAAGAAAAAGCAATGTGATTGTAAAATCCAAGTACCCTTGTTGTTGCTGCTCTTAATCTCGAAGATGATGAACAGAGAAGACAGCTATTCCCTCAGTTCTCAATTTCTATTTTGAATGTTTTTTTTTATAGAAAAATTTATTTAAAATGTAAAATTTGAAAAGAATGTAATTGTTTAAATCCTAGAATATTTTTATTTAATTTGAATTTTTATATTAATTGTGCACTGTTAATAAGAAAAAGTGACAGATAAAAAAATATTGAGATTTATTGTCTTAGTGTTTCGAAAATAAAATTACACGATTATTTTATTACAGAATTTTAAATTATTAAGAGTTAAAAAATATATTTATATTGAAAATATATTCAACACATCTATTTCGCCTATAAGGATTTATGTCGTATAAATATGTTCAATTTATAAATGTGTACTCATTTTATTATACTTGTCTATAAACATTATGTTTTTATTATATATACTAGGGTGTATTCATATAGTTATGCACCTTCTTTTTTTCCCTCCTCATATAAGGGTTTCGAAATATAGAGAGACATTTGGGAACAACAATTTGAGATTGACCACTCTCAGCAATAATCACAACATCTGCTTGGTCTTCAGGTCAGCAGTTCAAGTCTGGCAATTGAAAAGTAACGGATGTATCTTCAGAATGTGTCCCAAATGTTGGGATATCAGTCTAATCAAATAAAAATAATGTATTTAAAGATATGAAAAATTATTTTCTTTATTTTCAAAAATTTTATGAATGCAATTACATGTTTTAAGTCTGATTAAAATTTATATGTAATCATATTGTAAAAATTGAAGAGATTATTGGTTTTATAAAAAATTTTAACTCCAAATATTCACTAAATTTGGACGTATATTATTGAAAACGCTCGATATTTCATGTAAATTTGCGAAAACCAAAATTTCAAATTGTAAAAGTTAAATTTGGAATTTTGAATTCTCCAAATGATTACAGAATTTCTTTAAATATTCCTTTCATTTTTGGCATTAAGTATTCAAAATAAATATGTTTTTAGACTCATTTTGTGAACTGACTTTATCAAAAACTAAAAGAATAATTAATGTAAATTAGGAATATATTAGATAAAAAATAAAAAAAAATATTCAATTTAACTATCATCGTAATTTCTGTGCATTTTCGATTTTCTCTAAAAAAACAGAGGGCGTGTTTTTTTAGCGGATAGTGATGGAAATTTTGTTTATATGGTAACGGTTGGTATATCGCAATAGCAATTTTAAGATGAGCGTTAAATATTTTCATAATCCTCACAAATATGAATTCAGAAATTAACAATGACAGTCTTTAAATATTTTGAATTATTTCCCTTTTTTTCACTTTTTCCTATAGAAACAGTCTAACACAATGTTTATTTTTTAAAAAACAAATTTGTATACTATCGTCACAGTTGAACGAAGATGATGATGTTCATGTAAATCTTTATATTAGTGACAACTCTCTGTCCTTGTAAAAAATTTATTATATTGTTTTTTTAATCAAAATTATGATGCGTTTGAACTATTTAAATAATAAAAATTCAAAAATCTATTATATATTTTACTTTTAGTGCTGTGATTATAAAGAGTATTTTAATTTATTTGTATTTAGAGATTAAATAAAGGAGAATGAACGTAGTCAATAATATGCGGTAGATACGTGAAGTGGATTCATTGGAAATATGGCGTCAGTAAGAATGTCATCTTTGTGTCTTCTCCTTCGGAAATACAAATAATAGAGTCCAATTATGGGACGGTAAGCATTAATTAAGATATTGACAGACCCAAGCATAGATATGAAGATACTTCCCACCCAGAGAATCTCACAGTATGGTCAATTTTATTTATCAAATTAACGAAAACAATTTAAAAGATAAATTAACAAAAACTCTTGTATTTTCAAAATGATATTTCTCGACAATGACGGAGTTAGAAGTGGCTCCATCTTCCCTAATTTTTCTTTTTAGATTTTACCCATAGAATATTCAAACTTTTTTATTTTATTCCCTTAACAAAATAAATGTTTTCAATTTTACCCCTTCTAACTCTTAAAATTTTTTCAATTCTCTGACTTTAATTTTTAACTCCATCATTGTCTTTATATAATTGAGGAAGAAAAAATAAAATAACAACATAACAATTTGCTTAAAATAGTGTTATTTGGCTCATGATGAGGTAAGATAATCGCACGTGAATTGATTAATATGAACTTTAAGTGTTTTGAAGGGTTAAAGAGGTGGAAATGACTAATGAGACCTGCTTTTAGAAGAAAATTTATTTATTAAATGTATATTTTTTAAACCAATGCTCTTCAATTAGTATTTTAACTAATTGTGTGTCATGAGCCATTATTTAGACCGGACCAGCACTAGGACCTAGATATAATTAAGGCCAGCAAAATCCGTAGTAAACCTAACTCAGTTAAATCCATACTCTGCTCACAATTGTGACATCAACCCAATAACCTTATTCTCATAATCAAATCTAATCTAATAGCCTACAAACAAATCGAAAGTGCAAATTATATAACTGAAACATATATCTAAATTATACAATTACATCGATATTGGAATACAATTGCGAAACTCTATAAAACTATAATATTTTACATTGATATGTTTAATACATTTATTGTTGTTTTACTTTGATTGTATTTCAATTCAGTTGGACCTATAGATTTCTTCCTTTCTTCTAATACATGGAAAAATAAGGAGGCAGGAGTGAGCGCCAAACTCAATGATTAGGATTAGATAGCCCTTTCACCTCATATTGTACACTTATCAAATAGATCACAACAATTCAGATAATCAACAAGTGAATATTAGTTTGTGGAATCACCCATTATAAACAAAGATCATACTCACCCCAAAGCATGCTTTAAAATTATTTTCAAAAAAATAATCTATGATCCTTGTGTCAAGTGCACTCAAAGAGCCCACTGCTATTTGGGCTCGACAAACCTTGCCCACCCATTTCTTTTTTATTTTATTTTCTTTTTCCTTTTACTTTTATCATCAATGCACATCAAATTACGGAGTGCATAAAGGGCTGGGTGGAAAGGGGCCATTCTATCCGCTTACTGCCCACTGTCGGCATTCTCACTATGCCTGTGCTCTCACCCCAGGATGACCCACATCATTCTGACTCCATGGCACATCATAAACAAGTCACATTCGATCACAAAATTTCACTTCATGAACACACTTTTAAAGTATCTAACACACTTTTAAAGTATCTAGCATCGTATAAATTTCAATGTATAAAATATGTATTCGAAGCAGTTCATGACATACATACTTATTTAGCATGAATGCAAAAACTTGAGCAATGCAAGTTATCTAACTCTACTAACAATACTTTATAGTCCTTAATTGATGCTTCTCTCCAGCTTTTGTCTCGTCATTCTGGAACTTTATAAATATTTAGAAGGGAAATTTCTAAATAAAAATTCTAAATTGAAAAGAAAAACTTAATTCTCATTCATTAACTAATTATAGTTATTATAACTGCTTATTTTAAGTTATGAACTATATAGTACAAGTCTTTTATTTATTTACGTATTTATTCATTTGCTTATTTGTTTATCTTAATTGTTATTTTAATAAGACATATATAAAATGATATAAATGAAGTTTTGTAATTATAAGATTTAATTCTTAAATTATATTTACTTAATCAAAACCTTTACAATTCTTTTATTGCTTACAGATTCTCACTTACATTAGATAGTTTTTTTTTTTTAGTATTAAGTATTATTGCCCTAAATCACTATCGGAATTTAGCAACAGAACTATCAATAATGAATATACTAGTAATATTTAATGTCCTTTATTTACTTAATTAATTCTGAATTTTTTATAGCCACTTTGCCGAAAAATCCGACAGCATTTCCTCTATAACAGACTAGTCCAATATTTTCAATTTTCACATTCAAGCAATAGAACACATATATTTGCATCAACAACAAACACAGCCCATCCATCGGGCGATCAAACCATACATCAATCCCTTCTTCCAATCAATCATCACAACTTTTAATAGATAAGTCATTTGTAATTTCCAAATATCAAAATTATATAATATCTCAATTTCTCTAAGTTTACTTGCATAACAATGACTAAAAATCTCCATTTCTACATCCAACCTGCTTAATGCAGTAAACCCTTTAACCATGCTCAAAGAATTCATTATAGAATATTGTTTCTAATCTCATCAACATCAAACAAATTAAAATTGTCAATATAATTGCTGCCATTACACCAAACTTCAAGTTTCTTCACCAATACTCATGTCCTAAGCGACAATTAATTCATTTCCCAACATAATTATTTTTGAGTAATACCATTTCTTCTTAAAATAATATAACTCATAAAAATAGCTAAGTTAATTGCTGCCGCAAGTGAAATTCCCAGATTCTTTACAAACAATATACAGTATATAAGCAAATAATTTAGATGCTTCTATACAAGAATTCAATTTATATGCCAAATAGGTAGTAAAGATCATAATTCATCAATAGACTAGCATATATAATACACATGTCCTACTTAATTTATCTAAGACTTAGATAATAGCTCCCATTAACAGAAGAGAGGAGAGACCGGAGACATGGTGGCGGCGTGAAGAAGGTCTGGTCGGTGGGGCCTGAGTTCCGGTGAACGAAAAACGAAGAGAGAAGACAGGGGAGGGGCTGTGGTCGGCGCTAACGGGAAGGAGAGGAAAATGTGTTCAGGGCAAACACCAAAATTTGTTTTCTAAGGCTTTCTAATTGGTTCTAGATTGATTTGGTTCGATTTAAAACTGATTTAGCCCAAATCACAGCTTTTATTTGTTTTTTTTGGATTAGTTTAATTTAATTTGAGGTTTATTTTAGCATTAAGTTTTTGTTAAATAAGTTCACAAGGTATTAATCTAAATAATAGTCACAAATACATTTTATTAATTGATTTAATATTTAACATTCAATATTAATTTAAAAAAAAATTAGAAGATTCTTGACTAGATAGTTTCATAAAACGTTTTTGGTGAGCTCAATGCGAATTCGAGTTTAAATTAAAATTATTTAGCACTTAAATTCATGAGACCGAAAATTTAAATTTTTAATTTTAAAAATAAAATTACGGGATGTTTTATTCTGCATATATTAGGTATTTCCAGTACATAATCCCTAATTATAGTGTTTGATGAACGAGAAAAGAAGAGTAATAGATGCCAAAGAATATATAAAGAAAAGAAAGCATTGGAAAATTTTCCAAAAAAAAAAAAGCAAAATTATTGTTGTTCATAAAATGCCAATACACTTTGGAGTTGACGAATGGACTAATTGATATAATACTCTTATTCATCTCTAAATATTTATTATATTTGAAATTTTATATTATTTAAAAAATTATTAAATTTATTTAAAAAAATTAATAATATTATTTTTAATTTAAATAATTATTGATTATATATAAAATATAAATATAAAAAAAATTATTATTTATTAAAATTATAAATGTCATAAGCATTTAATAACGAAGGTAGTACAAATTTTTCAAGCAATCCAATTTCAAATTTCAATCATATTATACTCCTAATAGAATGCATCTCCTTCAATTGTTGAGTAAATTTATTTAATAATAACTTATGCACTTAAAATTTAGTTTTCCATCTGAATTTTTCTTTTTTTTTTTTTTCTGTTGAATAGTCCCAAATCATCGAAAAGAATCAAATTAAATCAAACCGCATTATAAAAATTTTGTTCGAACGAGGCTCCTAGCCAGAAGAGACAAACCCGTCCCAAATTCCTGGTCCATTGCCGTTTTCGGTTCTCCTCACTCCAGCTCTGTATAGTCACGCGCCCACGCAATCAATTTTTAATTTTTTATGAGGTCAGCCACACTTCCATGGCTACTTCATCTTTTGCGACTACCTTATCTCGCTTTGGTCTCTTACGGTTAACCAGAAATAAGCCATCTTTAATCCCATTATTTCTTCACCAATCCAACTCAAAGATTAAAGAAAGAGCTCTCAATCCGTTTCAATTATCATTTCCATTTTGGAAATTTATCATTTGAAAACTTAATCTGTGTGACTGTGTGTTTTTGCAGAATCCTGATCGATTAAGACTGTTTTCAATGGCGTCGGAGCCGAAGGAATCGCCCGCCAACAACCCCGGTCTACATACTACCATCGATGAAGCCACCAAAGGATACATCATGCAACAAACCGTAAGCCCACATGTACTTCAACCTATATTTGCAAGTGCGTGAACTTGGTCTTCATTCGATTGTTTTTTGTGCAGATGTATCGAATTAAGGATCCAAAAATCAGTCTCGATTTCTATTCTCGCGTATTGGGCATGTCGTAAGTTTCTATTTTTCTTTTTCATTTATTTTGAAATCCACTTGAGACTCTTTACTGGCCATCAAAAGTTAGATGATTGGCTTTCAAATTTTCAATGATGTGAAATGGATTGTTAAGTTCACGTGAAAGGTTGAATTGTTAATTATTATAGGTGTTTGGGGTTTAAGCCAGTGTAAATGTAGCGTTGGACAAAGTGTAATATATACATGGAGTTTGGTTATTTGTAACTCTAGGCTTTTGTCTTTTAAAATCTTTCGCCAACTTTGTGGTTTAGATGTTTTAGCATCGTTTAAAAATTTTTCTCCATAGTTTGGTTGAGAAACATAAGGTTTTATCCTCAAAGAAAGAAAGGAAGAAACACAGGCCTTGAGTTGGACATCAAAGTATATGGCTGCTTTGATTATGTCTGGCAAGTTGCAAGAACATATATGGGAATTCTCACTGGTGTTTTGAAGTTAGGATCTGTTTCTCTACATTACCGGACTTTGGCTGGATTTAGAACATAATGTTGTGATTCTCTGTCTTATTTAAATATTATTCTCTTCTGTATTCTCAAAATTTTGCATGCATCCTCAATTGAATTTAATATTTGTCATTCAAAATTCTTCAATTCTCAAGGTTATTCAACTATATGATACCATTGATTCAGATATTAGAATGTCCTATGTCTGGCATTCCTTTAATCTTCGATATACCCCACAAAACAATGTGTGGTCCGTCTGAAATACTGATGATGCTATTACACGAGAAAGTGAGAACCAATAAAAGATCAAGTTCCAGATGAAATATATGGCCCATCTGTATTTGGAGGGATCTATGTGGTTCACATCTTGAAGTGTTGAAGTGTTTCATCATGTTTATTTTTTCCCCCTTCATTTTTCTGAATGATCCATTTACCCACCAGTTTGGGATTAAGGTACTGCACTATTGCATGTCTTATTTTAATTTTTATGTTCAAGATGACACCATTTATCCCATAGGTTTCTATACTGTACTATTTCCCGTATGTTCTTGCTTGGACCAGGCCCTCTCAATTAATGGGCCTTTCTCTGGGACACTACGATGATGTCACCTGATGTGGTATATGCAAATACTGCTAGTTTTTATAAATTTTAATTTATCAATGCTGATAACTCTGATGTATAGGTAAGCTATATTCAATCTGTAAATTGGGATGATACTAATGATGTTTCAAGTTTAAAACTTGTGCCTTCTCCAGGGCTAATGACTGTTCTTGTTAAAATTTTTTAGGTTGCTTAAGAGGTTGGATTTTCCTGACATGAAGTTTAGCTTGTACTTTTTGGGCTATGAGGTAATTGACATTACATCATATCTGTAAGAACCTTGCATTATTAGTGCTTTATTGTCAATGAATTTTGATTGCAATCTCCCCCTGCCTTTCCTCTCTCTCTCTCTCTCTCTCTCTCTCTCTCTCTCTCTCTCTTTGATCCTGTGTATGTTGGATATGTTTTTATAATTCTTCACATTTATGATATACATATCTGTTTGTGCAGGATACAACATCATCTCCAAATGACCCAGTTGAAAGAACAGTTTGGACCTTTGGTCGGAAGGCTACAATTGAACTAACTCAGTAAGAAAGATGGATTTGCATGACGTCCATTTTTCCCTCCATCTTCAAGGTTGTCCTTTGATGGTTCCCTTTTGTTATTTATACATCTAACAATCAAATACTTCTTACAGTAATTGGGGTACTGAAAGTGATCCTGACTTCAAAGGATATCACAATGGAAATTCAGATCCTCGTGGTTTTGGTATGTAAATCTTCTGATCAGTTGGAATGTATATTGTTTGAAATATATTAAGGGTGTTAGATAGTTAGAACCTAATGGTTTGATATGCTGTTTTGTTGATTTGATACCCACACAAATCTGATCTGGTTGAGAGAACTCCTAAAATGCTCTTAATTTGACCACTTTGAGGATGTTGTCTTGAATTTTTAGGAATAATAATTTTTTAATGGGACGGTGGTGAACTTGTGATGGTTAGACCTCTAATGTTATACGAGAGTGAATGTTGGGTCCCAAAGGTTCAACATATTCACAAGATGAACATTGTAGAAATACAGATGTGAAGATGAATGTGTATTTATACAAGACCGAACAGATTAGAACAATGATATCTGAAAAGTGGTGCAAATAACACAAGTTGGGGATAAAATGTGAGGACATCTGAAATGGTTTACTTATGTCCTACTGGCCCCATGTGCCTGGTTCATAATGATGCGTTGATGGCGGAGGGTGTAAAAGAGGAAAAGGTAAACCTAGAACCAAATGAAGGGAAGTTGTCTCAAAAGGCCTACTACTTGTTGGCTTAGTGCAGACTTAGTTGCAGACATAGCAAAATGGAAATAAAAATATTCATATAGTCGACACCAACTAGTTTGGGATTAGGATTTAGTTCTTATTACTCTTGTAATAATTTTTGTAGTGTAGCTTAGATGTTTTGCTTAGTGAATCTTGTCTCACTATGACTGTTGATTGATGCTCATGCCATTAAACATATTTGCATGATTTAGGTGGCTAGAGATTTAGGTGGTGTTTGGTAAAACTGAAAATTAAGGGAGGACAATTTTTAAAAACCTTATGTAAGTGCTCAAATTGCTAAATTGCAAAGTTGTTTAAAAGCTCAATGACCTGTTATATTCAGTGCAAAGAGAAAATCTCGACTCGTTTTGTTAAGTGAATTTTGGCCGACTTTTAATTGATATGGATAAAGCATTATGAAACAACCTAAAGGTAATAAGCATGGACAAGTTTAGTTTTAAGTGTTGAATTGTGTTATCAAACACAGCCTTAGTTTCCTTGCCCCACAAAAAGCAATTTTGTCGAATGCTTGCAAATCTCAAGTTGCCACATCAGTTTTTGATTACTTTGAATAAGTGTGATTGGAATTTTCACCAATTACACTGTAGAATGAGAGTGTTTCTTTTTTTCTTTTTAAACCATAAGCAAGCAAAGCAGCATGCTAATCATTAAAATGTATCCTATAACTTTTGCTGTGTCTTTTAGAGAGAGTCTAGTTGACAATCTTCAAGATAAATGTATTCTCTTTCGGTAGGAAATATATTTATTTCACAAGCATGACTGATTTGAAATTCTCTTAACCTTGTTCTGCAGGACATATTGGTATTACTGTGGATGATGTGTACAAAGCATGCGAGAGATTTGAACATCTAGGAGTGGAGTTTGCAAAAAAACCTAATGACGGTAGGCAGTCTCTTTGGCCAATATCAGTTAATGAGCATAAACATCATTTTTAAATTGTAGGCAGCAGTTTCTATGGAATGTGGTGTTTGGTTTAAATAGGCTGTGTTCAGTAAGAAAAGCAAGGCAGTATGGCAGTCAATTCTATATGGTGATATTTTGTTGTCCATGGAACCTATAATGGTTTAAATTTCAAGGTTTTTATCCAATAAAAAATATCTTGACTTTGAAATAAATGGTGAAAAATGTGATCATGCCTTTTTAGGCTTGTGAACATAGAGGGAAAGAGAAGGAAACTCAAAGCTAGAAATAAGAATGCCTGTATCTGGGTTTTTTGAAGGTTAAGCACTATGAACTTAACAGAACCAGAGTCAAATTTATGACTTAGGATTTAAAGGGGAATGTAATAGGGATTATATTTACTATTTAGGAAGTTATGGACTGTCTGATTTTATCATTCAGTACGACCTTCACTTCAGGCCGTAAATTGTAAGTTACTGCCATATACTTTTCTTTGGTAAAAAAATTTCCATCCTTCTTTTTTTCTTCAACCAAGGTAAGGTCAGAAATTTGTGTTATCTGTAATGTAACCAGCATGGCTTTAGTGGGCTACCCGAGTAGCAGGGCCGAGTTCTCTTTGGTAGAGGTTCGAGAATATATTTATCATTTAGTCTTGCATCCTTCAAATGCATATGTGTTGTTCAGTTATGCGCCTCACATCAGTGAGTTTATATCCAGGAAAAATGAAAGGGATAGCTTTTATCAAGGATCCAGATGGCTATTGGATTGAAATTTTTGACCTCAAGACTATTGGGAAAACAACTAGCGGTGCAGCCTGAGATAATGACAAACAAACTTAAGGTAGTTTTTTTTCCTTGTTCTCTTCCTATTTAATTCTAATCTTTTTCCTCTTCCTGCTTTTGGTTGATTGTAGATTTCCCAACATCTTTATTGCCACATTATTGTTCCACCATTAATTCTTTCCTTCATAGAAACATATTTCTCTAGCTCTTCCTTGCTCCCTAAATATCCTGCCAGTGTGTTGTCTCTTCATACTGTTCCCTTCACATCAGTCTAGTTGATACATTTTGCCGGAGAGCTTTATACGTCTAATTCTTTACATTGTAGAAACAAATTTCTCCAGATGTTAATCCCTAAATGTCCCTCAAGCACAGAGTCGCTTTATTTTGTTTCCTTCACATCGGTGTACACATTTTGCTGGAGAGCTACATGTCTAATTATTCGCATAGAAACATGTTTCTCCTGCTCTTACTCCCTAAATGTTCCTCTAGCATGGAGTCGCTTTTATATTGTTTCCTCCACATCAGTCTGGTTTGTACAGTTTTGCTGCGGGCTATGTATGTCTAGTTTCTTATATAAAAGCATCAATGAGGGATGCCCGCACTACCTGTTGTCATGCAACTAGTTTACCGCTCACTTTTGTGGCATACCTGGTTACTGTAAATCTTTAATATTGCCTGCTTTTGGGTATAGAAGTGATAAATTTGCCAGATTTCCCAGGAGTTCCTAGTATGTTTTTTTTTTCCCAATATGATTTGCCTTTTTGCTAGGGTTTACAGCCATAGAGATGACTGCACCACCACTGAATCAAAGCTCATTGGTAGTTTTTGATGTCCTTTGACAACTTAAAGGGTCCGCTTTCTCTCTTTCAAAGGTCAAGAAAATAAAGTGAATGAGTGGAGGGAGTACCCGACTTGCTTCTCTCGATCCCCTCCATTGGAATTTTTTCTTTTAATTTTTTTTTTTGTTATCCTATGAGGTTGATGGATAGGTTTGTTTTCAACTGCAATTTGTCTTGTTGCAGGAAAAATCTGAGCGTTTCCAAACTCAGAGAAGAATTTCCTTGAATTCACCCCATGGAAAACTTGGTTTGGTAACTCGTGCGTTTGCTTATGCTTGTCAACGTTGGATCATAAAAACAGAAGAATAAAAGTGGAACATGTAGTTGTGGTAGATGACCTATGTTCTTATTTAACAAATGAAAGTCTTGATTGGTATTTCTATTGGTAGATGACCTGGCCCCCAAATTGGTTGGAACCTACCATTAGCCAATTTCAAATGGCTAGTGCTGCTTTATTATAATTTTGTTAATTTTTCTTCTTCATTCTTGTGACACAATAATGCTTAGCATTAAGTCTTTTTTACAATATTGGATTTTACAGCTAGATGGACAGTCAGAATTTTGCTTGCACAACATTTAGGCCATGTTTGACATCAAATATATATTCACATACCTTTTAGTATTTTGATTATTATTAGTGTTTGGTGGTGTAGCGATTTATGATAGTTCAGAGTTTGGAAGCAGATTATAAAACGTTACTTCTTGTAACGGTTGATGAAACGCTAATTAAACAGCTAACGACTATTATGATAGTTGATGCTTTGAAAAATGATTACTTGGGATGGGTTTATTTATTACAAATTTGGTGGTGGTTATATTATAAATTGGCAATAGTTATTTTATTGAAAATAGAAGTCAAATTCTAATTGATTTTACTAATAAACTAAAATATGGTGATGCGCTATGCCTTGTAGTTGTGTGAGATTTTTTTTTTCTCTCTTAAATTTCACAGGAAAGTGCTTGAACTGGCAAACCTGTGACTTTCATGAATAGTTAACAAACAATTCAATGAATATTCGGAGAATAATGGTATTTAGCCCCCTCAGTTTGATTATTATTATTGTAACTTGATTTCTTTTATTTGGTAAGTTTACTTCATAGTTTTAGTTCTCCAATTAAAAATGTTATTTTTACCATTAATTGAGAGATTAAATAGCAATTAATAGTAAATGTGGAGGATTAAATAGTAAAATTAAATGTGAATGAGTCAAATAGTCATAATGCCTAAAACTCTACTTTTTAAAAGAATTAAATAGTTTAATAAGGTTAAATTTCGGAAATCAGTAAGTGTATTTATTAAATAAGAAAATGGAATTATGAATGATAATAAATCTGAGGACTAATTAGTTATTTAGTACTTTTCAGTTATATATAGAAAAATTTTTTTTGGGTCTTTTATTTATATAGAGAAATTTTTATAATACGGTAATTTTGCGACTAATGCCAAAATGAAAGTGCAATATGCCCTTATTTTAGTTTATAGATTAAACATTGACTTTAAGAGTATTTTAAAAAAGTTATAGATATTATTATGGTTGACATTTAATATTTACAAATTGACTGAGCCGTGCATTAAGAAAATGATGGTTACAAATTAATTGAATTGTACATTAAGAAAAAGTGAGATTCAAGCACATTATACGGATAAACTTATTCTTAAAATTTAAAATGCATAAATAGTGAAATTTATTCATAATTCTAATAAATTTTGAACGAATGAAAATTTTCCTTTAAATAAAAATAGTTGTGTCTGTTTATATTTACTCTGGTGAATCTTTAAATGGCTAAAGAGAGATACATAAGCTGAATCTTAATTTCATTGCTTAAATAAAAATATTTGTGCTCAATTTTTTTCATATGCAAAATTTTATAAATTATATTAGTGGATATGGACAAATTGTCTGCAATTTTATAAATATTGTGAGCATTTGACTCACCTTTTCAGATTTAGAACATGGTAACAAACAAATTATATTTTTCACATCTTCAGTGATACTTTTCCCTTTGTTGCTAGCCTTTTCTGGAACATTACTTGGTGGTGGTGTGGTTTCAGATTTTACAAAAGGCGATTGTTCAGTGGATGAAAAGGAAATTAAGTGTAAGTTGATTGTTGAGTATGGATACATCTTCTGAAACTGCAAGCAAATTTCGGGGAATGGTTGTGTCCATAGCATTTGTGGGTTAAATTTTAGAGTTGTAAACTTATTCTCATTAAATAAATTTAGATTTAAAAATTTTGATTCCAAATTTCTTTTTTTTAATACGTAAATTTAGAAAAGCAAGATAAAAGAATTTGAGTTTGAAAATTTTGACTCCAAACTTTCTTTCAATTTTGATGCCAATTTTCTAATCTAAATTTGATTTTGAAATTTTAGTACATAATTGGAATTAAATAGCCTGCATTTTTTTTTAATTGAAAATCTAAATAAATAAAAGGCCTTATATAAGTTACACTCCCTCCCTCTCTCATCATTTATCACTTTTTATTGAGGACCACTTTAATATTTTTTTACAATAAATTAAAAATTTATAAAATATATTAAAAAGATTTTTGATTTTTTTTATATAAATAGAACGGAGTTGAATATTAAATAATATGGCCCGAAAGCAATAAACAATGTTATTACTCTTTTTGTTGTATGATATGGCGTGAAAACGGGTGTCTAATGCTCCACTTGATCATTTTATACCTATACATATATTGACTTCTAAATTTTCTTTTAGATATTATTTTAAGACGAATATATTATATTTCCTATCTGTGTATAAAGAATCATTTTTTTTATATTGACCGTAAAAATCAAATCTTATAAATAATTTGTATGGCCAATTGAGTTAATTTTCACTACTTTTAATTTTATATCAATTATATATTTAAACTCCATTATTTTGTGAGGTGAATTAGGATCAAGCCATTTTCTTAATATAACACTTAGCAAATCCCCTCTTCTTAAATTAGCTTTTGGGAATTGGGATGAATTAGCCATAAGTCCATTTTGTTTATAGTAATCTTGAATAAAAAATTTAATTTATAAGATAAATTAAATTTTACATTTTAAAATTTTATCATTAAATATAAGAAAGATATATAAAAATAATAAATTTTGCTAATCATTTATGATTGTCAAGGATAGCCTATGACTAGTGGTAATGATTAACGACTAACGTTGGTTAAAAATGATGAATTAATAATGTATATTTTTAAAGTTTTAATAAATTTTTGGATGTCTAAAAAAGATTTACCTTTTAAAAATAAATATTTTTCTTCAAAATAATCTAATTTTCTTTTGGATAATAAAAATATCATCATACTGATTAATTTTTCTCAACATTCTAAACGTTAAATATTTCCAAAAAAATCTGTTGAGGTAAATTTTGTTTTCCAAAATTAAATGGAAATTCATTGCATAATATTGACTTTTACCCTCCACCACATCTCTTTTTCCTTTAAAAAAAAAAGGAAAGGAAAAAGAACAAGGGTAAACAAGATAAAGCACAAGACCAAATAGAAGTCAAAATTGCTGTTGTAAGCAAAATATGACTTGTAAAAAGTCTCTATCAAAGGTATTGAATAAAACTGACATTGGTTCTCAAGGAACTTATCCCAATTGGCTTCTTTGCCTGCCCTAAAATGATTATTATGGGTGTGACCATCCTCCTAAATGCCAAAGCCTTCAAGGTTTGGTCTAGGTAGAAAAGGAAGTTTATAATATTTTATTATTAGTATGAATGTTGACTCTTTAGAGTATCATGTGGATTTCTTCTTTTAAGAAAAAGGCTATGCATGTGGGTGTGGCTTGTGGGGTTGCCCTACAAATTCAAAGCCATGGTCCTTCTGTTGGAGTTTTTGAAATGCTAGAAAACCAATCATAGACTAATGATTTTTAGGACTTAATTAATTATTTTAATAGTATTTAATTATTAATAATTTGAATAGCCTTTTACGAAAAGTTAGAAAACGTGAATTATCCTTTTATAAAAATCTCTAAAAGCTAATTCAAACGTAGTATTTGATTGTTTGACCGATCAAAACGCTAAAAATAACTTAAAAACCTGTCGTTAAATGCTATAATAAAAAAACTTACCAATAAGTGTAAGATTACAATTTAAACTTCAAATTCAAATCTGCCCTTCAAAACCTTTCATTTTCAGTGCTTCAAATTCTGAGGGTTAGTTATGGCAATGTCCTAAAATTTCTTTGAAACATCAAACATGGTTGAGTTGCCATGTGAATACAACTAATCATTGTTAGCAACAAATTCTTCATTGTTCACACTAAGACTTTTCTTCTTTTGTATACTCATCAGCAATCATCATCATGATCATCTAATTAATCTAGAAGATAAAATATCACATAAGTTAATTTATGTTCATCGCATCAAATTTATTTTTTAACAATCAAAATTAGAAAAAAAAATCATAAAAAACATAAAATGAAAAAAGAAAATAGTGGACATCAGACTTAAAATCCCAATTAATTCATTTTTTATTAGAGAGAAATTGCTTTTCTTTTTCTGAAGTGTTCTGTGATGAAAAGGTGTAATTATAATATAGGTTGACATTATTGGCTCCCCAAAGAAGGGCAGATGCTCTCTGTAATCCCACATTTCTTCATGCGAGCTTCCAAAACCTCCATCTGTGTTGACAACAAATCCAATTATATTAAATTAATAAAAGTGATTAAATATCTGATAATCAGACTTGTCAGTAGGTGCCACACTTTTTGACCTTTACACTTACACTAGAAAAGACATTCCTAGAAAATGCCTTTTTCCCAACTGCTTTCAAGCAATCAAACTTTGAAAACAAAAAAATAATATTTGGATTAAATACATTAAATAGCTGGCAATTTTAATTAATACTAATTCTTATCGGATGCAGATTTCAAACAGTTCATCTTTATTGTTTAATTTATATTTTTATCCCGACTATATATGCAACAAGGCTGGAGTCAGATGACACTGTTGTGGCCTGACAGAGATCTTGTGATAATGCTATTTTGGACCTCTTTGGAGTGCTTCCCATTAGGGATTCCCTGTCATTTTTATTTATTATATGATTTTTTTCTTTTTAATTTTTTTTACATATATGGAAACTTTGCATTATTCTCTGGATAAAATTTAATTAATTAATTTTACATATATAAAAAGAGAAAGCATAATTCATTAATTTTCTCGTACGTTACATTGCGTTAATGTAAATTTAAGAGTTTTAAGGAATCAATTCTTAGTATTAATATGTAGTGCGTCATTCGCACTTCTTAGACAGATTGAAACTCGGGTAGAAAGTTTATGTGTTGTGAGTTGAGAAGTGTATATTTATTGGGTTTGGGTTAAGTTGAATTGTTGGCACTACTTTTATTGTATTTGGTTTGAAACTAAAAATTTACAGGTGAAGAGACAGAATTCTGATTGAGATTTCTTTAAATGGGTTGATCATGCCATTTGCAATAGATCCAAGCAGATTATTTCTAATTTGCTTAGAAAAATAAACTGTTTGGAAGATCAATTCAGGAGGTGACAAAGAAGGAAGAACTGGTTGTGCTGTTCCCTTGTATACTTTATTTCGTGAGCTATATACATTGCATTTTTTTGATATTCAAACAATTAGTTTTTTTTTATCTTTTCAGTCTTTATTGTAAGATATAAAATAATTACAAAAGCACATTTTTTTTTTCTTTATGCTTAAAATCCATCATTGATGAATTAAAAATATAAAAATAATAAAAGGAAATAATGGAGATAACAGGATATCTTGCATGATTACAATATTTTTTATATATAAATTGTTGAACTATCAGTTGTCACCAATATGAAAAGATACAGAAACGTCAAGGGCCATGCACAGACTAAATGTTCAGTTCTTTGCCACGTCTGTGTATTTTCTATATATATATATATAATCCCCAATACTTACACCTGCCCTATTAAAAATAAAACTTATATTATACTCTCCATTTCATGTTTCCTGAGTTGGAAAGACTGTTAGCCATAATTAGTACAGTCTCAATTCTCAAATGAAACATCAAATCTCTTCCTCTACACTTGATGATATCATATTTAGTATAGGCTCTCTCTATTAATTAATAACTGTGATTAATTAGTTAATTAGGAAAAATGAGTCTATACTTATATTTCTTAATTACCTAATCCGTTCTATAATTTGTCCTAATTTAACTTGCACATAGATAAGAGAAATTTAGTAAATATTCATATATGTTAGATTTAAATATTCACATTAAATTAATCTCGAAATTAATCAAATTGTAACAAAACATTTGATTAAATAGAATTTTCTTAGAAGATTAAAGATTGATATTTTAATTAATCAAGATTTAATTAATGATGACGTAGTATTTTGAATATTATATCCGCCGACAAAATATTATATCAAATAAGAGTAAAATAGTAAATTTCAAATATTATTCACTTCTAATAAAGAAAATAGTACAATAATTTGAGATTGATGAAAAGAAAAAATAGGACGATAGTTATAAAAAAATAAAGACCCTTAGCTATCAGGATCGTTTTATGTTAATATCGATCACTCCGGTTTAAGAGTAGAAACACGTACATAAATCTAACAAGTAATAAAATTTTTCTTAATTAATAATATAAAAAAAATTAGATCTTTGCTCAAATCATATATATACATTTTTTGAGTATGAGGACTGCTGTAATGTTATATGATATATACATAATATAAACTCATAGCAGTATACATATATTATTAAATTAACACTCACATCAAAGAGTGCCTGACCAAACAAATTGATCTATTTGACATTATAAAATCAATATAAATAAATAATTTTATTAAATTAAAAAATGTATGAAAGTAATTAAGAAATGAATTGGGTAATAAAGAAAAGAGTGAGATTATGAATAATTATTGAGTGAATATTTAAAAGGTTTTGTAATGTAGTATCACAAAAATCCAAAATTTATATCATCATCTTCTTTGTTTTTAAATTTGTAGGAGACAAAGTTCCCACCTTTGAGTCAGACCTATTTCATGTAAAAGATTCTAACCTCTTCACAAACTTACAATAGGCCAAGCACTACCTTAGTATTCTATCTACAAATACAATACAGTCTCTTAGACTGGCCTTTGTCTTTCGGTATACATGTATATAAAACCAAATAAATCAACCCTAGAGTTAGAGGGCACCCAAAAATCCTTTAGTCTTGTGATTTGATTTTTTTTTTTTTTTTTTTTGAGTTTTGAACTGAAATTCTCTTGCTTTGTTAGAGTATCTATGAATTAATATATTTTTTTTAGAATAAATGATCATATTAAGAAGGAAAATCCAACAATACAAAAGGAAGAATAGGGTATCTATGAATAGTATTTACGTTTATCAAAATTTAGTCTTTTCTGTAATTGAATTTGAGAGTATATATATTTCTCAGCTCGACATGTACATTTAAAAAATTATTTCTTAAATAATAATTTTAAAATTAAATCTAACAAATAAAATCATAACCAATTAACATTCATTAATTAAAATTCGAACTCTTTTGCTACATTCGCGTTAAGCAAACCCATGAAAGAGGAGGGCAATGCGTTCCCTTTTAAAATGACTTAGTATTCGATGACTTAAGCATTCAAATTCAAGATTTCTTATAGAAAAGGGGAGATTGTGCCATTACATTTCTTTTCCCAAGGTAAAATATAATTTTTTTTATATTAAAAGATGAATACTTATATTCCAAATAATTAGTACAAGTAGAAGTTAGTGTTAGTGAGTGAATGAGAGAGAAGTAAAAGTAGAGGTGAGAGAGAGTACAAAGATGATGATAAAAATGACTGATGACTTGCCAAAAAGAAATATGCACAAAATAAAAAGGAGCTTTTTACAAACCCATGTACTGTCAAAAGAAGAAATGTTTTTTCATATTTGATCATCAGAAAACAACACAGACTCCCATAAACAACTCCAAACTCTCCCTTATCTGAAAATCTATCCACCTTACCCCATCAAATCTTTCTTGATTTTACTTACAGTCAGAAGAACAAGTCCATATATATAAAATTCATTCACCTAATATAATAATAATAATATTAAACTTTTCTTTCTTTTCTTCTCATCATTTCAATAATAGTACATGAACTTCTCTTGTGTCTTGCTTTCATCAATCAACGAGTTGTTATAGTTACTGTTGTTACTACCACTACTACTACTAATCAGTTGCTTGACATCTTCAAGATCATACTCCAATGGATTAGTAGTAGTAATTTCTCCAAAATACCCACTTGCCTTTTCTGCCCATTGATTCAGATTTTCACTTCCATTGTTATAACTTAACATGAACTTCTGATTTTCTTCATACCCGTTTGAGATTAAGCTTTGAAGTCCCATTTCTTCTTGTTTAATGTCTCTTCCACCATAGCTGATCTGACTGCAACTTCCATCAGAATTAGAACTGCAACTTGCTTCACTTCCAAAAACTAATAAATTATTGTTATTGTTGTCTTTTATTGGATGATAATATTGCAAAGGGTGATGATGATTAGTACTCAGTAAGCTTTCCTGGGTTTGGTAATTAAGATTTGGTGGGATTGGTGAAATGGGATCAAAGCTGGCATTAAAAGGTTTATTAATAGAGCAAAAAGGGTGATTAGACGCAAAGGAAGAGTCTTTATTATTATAAAGAGATAAAAGAGACTGGGATGATGGTATTAATGGTTGAGATTGAAATGGTAAGGGTTTTTTCTGATGAGGAGATATGGCCATGAGCTTTTTCTTAAGTTTAGTATTCCAGTAGTTTTTTATATCATTATCAGTCCTTCCTGGTAACTGAGCAGCTATTATTGACCATCTGCAAATTTGGCATGTTAGAGAAAGAAAATTAGCTTCCATTGACGAGAAAAAAACATAAATGTATTTGAAACTTGTCATGCATGCAGAGATATTATCCAAAAATTAGAGATTCTTCATGTGTTCAAGCTTTTCTTTAAAACAATTTAAAAAGTAAAAACTAAAATTATTTATTATCTGTTTTCTTTCATTTTCTTATTTGCCCATTTTAGAAATGACTTCCATTATTATTTCAAAACCAGCAGTTTATACTAATGGAAAAAATTCAAAAAAAAGAAGAAAATCATAGATGTTAATTGGCAAATCATACATAGATCAAAGAGAATTTAATTGATTTTTTTAAGAAAAGTAGCAGTAGAATGTTACTTAAGGAGATAATAAAAACGAAAACTATATTTTTTTAATGCAGTACCTGCTTCCAATGCTAGCAAATAGAGTGCAGATTATCCTATCTTCCTCATCAGAAAATTCACCATGTTTAATGTTAGGCCTTAGATAGTTTAACCATCTTAATCTGCAACTTTTCCCACATCTCTTCAAACCTAACAATAACAATGATGATGATCATTATAAAAAAAAAATAACCATATATATAATTCATACAATTAAGAAAAGCAAGAAACAAAACCCGAGATATGAAATCTTTTTTAAAAAGGAAAAAGAAATCTTTAATCAAAAAAAAAATGCAACCTGTAAGAGAAAAAAATGAAATCTTTAATTTGATAAATGAGATATTACCAGCTTTTTGAGGTAGAGCAATCCAATTACCACCAGTTCCATACTTTTCTATGTAATCTTTAAGCTTTGAGTCTTCTTCTGGTGACCAAGGACCCTTCTTCACATTTGCCTTATCACAGCAAGGAGCTCTTCCCATCTCTCTCTTTCTTTCAAGAGATCTCTTTCCTTGAATATATCTTCAAAAAAATTATAGTACAAGAACAAAAAGACCCACTAGCTCTTTCTCTCTCCTTTTTCTTTCTCTTAGTTTCTATACAAATGGTGGGGGACTGGTTGCTTTGTTGGTTCCTTTTAATATGAGTATAAGACAGAGTAGGGGCTTTCTATAGCAAAGAAATTGTACTTTTTATTTATTATTTATTTATTTATATTCAAGATGTACACAAGTCAAAATGATAGACATGTTCAATCAGTTGCAAGTACGCATGACAACGGTTCGGTTTCAATCTGGAACCGAACCGAAATCAGACCGATCAAAATTGATATTAACCCATGATCAATGGTTCTTGATTTTAAACCGTAATCGAATTCATCTACTTAAAATTCGGTTATGGTTTTTCATTTTTTTAAATTGAGACCGGTGATATTAATTTAAAACTAGCGGTTTGAATTTGAAACTGTGATTTTTAAAAAATTTTTTAATTTATTTTTTATTTTATTATAATGTTTTAAATCAACTTTGAGATTGTTTTATTGAATTGATTTAATTTTTTTAATAGCAATATTTATTATAAAAATCTGAAAAAAATTTAAAAATTTGCAAAAAATTATCTACTTTCGGTCCAAAATCAGCATAGTAGAAACTGCCTAAAAATAGTTGGCTTTCAGTTTCATCCTTTTGAGAACCGAACCTGCAGTCTTGTAACGGTCATCATGTGTAGTTGTAAGAGAAATAAAATTAAATTGTATTATAGTTTTTTTAGGTAATTAAAAACTTAAAATGCTTATTAATAGAAGTTTCCACCTTTCAATTTCGGTTCACCCTAACATAAAACCTTGCTTAGTCTTTTCCTTTTCTCAAATGGCATCCAAAGTCTATTTCACTAAGAAGAAACTCAAGAAATTGAATTGATAGCTACAGCCTTCTAATTGTGACATTTTCCAAACCAAAGACTAAGTAATAGCTTGGGTAGATAAATATATAACTAACTGGCTTCAACTTGATAGTTGAATAAATTTCAATCACCATATTGTAAAAGTCATACTCTATTTATTAATTATTTTTTATGCCTAGTTTTTCACATATGCACCATTCTCCATGTACATACCACCACTTTCTTTTTTAATTGCCACGTACCCATTTCTTTGTCCTATATTATTTTATTAACTAATAGAAAAAACATATTTATATGTTTTCAGTAAAATTTAGTAACTGTTGGTTGTTTCAGTGCCATTTACAGTATTTCATAAAACGTTAAAAGTTAAATGTTACATGAGTTAACTTTTTATAAAATATTATTTTAATCTCTAAAAATTGGCTCAAACGCTGTATTACCGAACACTGTAAAAATAGCTAGCTTTTTAAAAAGTTATTACATAATTAATAGGAATCGTAAACATGCATATTTGGGTCCATCCTCTGAGATTCTTTGCCAAAAATTCATCTCATCAGTTACTGCAATACATATATAATTTAAAAATGTAATTCAAAATAATATGGATGCAGTGATTGGTGTAGAGTACAGTGTAAAAGATTTCCCATTACAAAATAATGAAAGAAGAGTGGCCTAAGGACCAGTTGGAGGGACCCCAGCAGATTTTGTAGGTCATACAAATCAAACCCAATTCAATGTTTTTACTGCAACTAGATTTACTAAATTTGTTAAAAGAATTCCAAAAGGAGAAATGTAAAATATTTATGGTGAATATTCCAAAGGACCTTACTTCTATACAGCATATATATATGAACCTAAATCAAACAGAGGGTTTGATTAATGGTTCTTTGTTCTCGTGAAGCTATTTGTCCATATACAACTTTCTTATTAGAGGATGAGATCATTAAAATTGTGAAAGGATATTGATGATGTTGTTAATTACTTGTCTAAATCAACTTATAAAGATTAATTATTATTTTTAGGGATACATTTATTTAGATCGGGTTCATGACTATATTTATGGATCAAATTAATTAAAATAGAAATATTTATTAAAATAAAATTATTTCTGATCATACACTTTAACAAAAATAGCAAACTAAAAATAATATTTAAAAAAATTTTATTTTTATTGACTATGAACCCATCTGGACAAATATTTATTCTATTTTTATCTGTAAATTAATATTACAATCTAACTTTTACACATCGTATTGATTTCATTAGTTTGGTCATAAATAAATTATTGTGATGATGGTAAGAAATTTATAAATGAAGAAAATTTTTATTAGTATTGTAGTTCAAAGATTTAAATTACAATAAAGTGAGTAAGGTGTAAATATTTTATCTTATTGATAGTTTATTGGACCTTCAGTTTATTCATTGAGACAATAATTAAATAAATTTAATTAATTAAGTTGAATTAATAAGTTATTTAACTCAATAAATTATTGATTTAGATGGAACATTTAAAATTTAACCGGAATAAATTATCCTTAAATCTATTACTAATAACCAATTTGGTTTAACTGTTCGTATCCTTAGCAGTGGATAGCTATGGCCGGCGGTGATATCGGTTAATCGATGAAATGTCGGTGTTTGATGAAATTTTGGTAACAGTAGGTGTTAAATTGGAAGATGATCATTAAAATATAATTATTTTTTATACATTATGGTATATAATGTATACATTTTTTTACTTTTAAAGTGAATATATTATTTTATATTTTAATGTATTATATTAATAAAATTTTTTAAAAATAATATTTAATAATTTTAAATAATTACAAAAATATTGATTTGAAATTTTATTATAATTATTTTTGTGAGATTAATCGAATACAAATAAAATAATATTTAAATTAGTTAATAATTGATTCGTAAAAGTTTTAAAACATAGTTGACAGAATCAATAACTAATTGACACTCCAATTAATATCAACCGTTGATTAAAAAATTTATCAAACACTTATAAATTAATTGTTGAGTATGAAGTTGCCTCTCTAAATTCACTTTTGACATTCATGATTGATTCTGTTATAAATAGGACAAATGGATGCAAATCAAGACATAGAATGCTACATTATTAGTTGGATTTATTTAAGAACTGAATTAGGTTCAACATATTTTTCTGTAGTCTAATCTCTTTATGGATTAATTATTTCTTCTATACTGTATTATATTAATGGAGTTATTTATATTATCCACGTAATAGTACACTTTTATGACCAATTCTATAGGAACTTGTGGGAAAATTCTTAGATATAGACAATTTAACACAACACTGTCTTTTTTTCAAAAAGAAAAAATTCTTTGTCTTTTTTAAGCTAGGAATAGGGAGAGAATTAGAGAAAAAAAAATGATTTAAACTAATCAGAAGTAAAAATATTAAACAAGACTAATTTATAATATAAAAAATGCAACAAAAACATACAAAAAAAGAAATTATAATTGACTAGGGTTCAGCATTTTGCTAACCAAAATGAATTAGCTCGGTTTTGATTTATTTCAATATATTTTTATAGAACTCGTTTGAAATAAATGAATTTCACAAAATTTATTTGAAAATCTAAAATTTTGTGTTTGGAATAAAAAAAATATGAATTTAAATTCTATGAATTGAGTTTCATGAAATTGGATTAGCTTAGTTCATATACTATTAAAATTGTTAGAATTTACAAATGAATTCCACGTATTAACCTACTAACAATTATATTGATTAAATTGCCCATTCATCTCAAATATTATTGACTAAACTGTCCTCATTTATTTTTTCTAATATTTTTTTAAAGAGTATGAAGTTACTATTGTATATAACTAATCCAAATAAATTTTTAATTTTGAATATATTTTAATCTATTAATAAAAATAAAATTTAAACATTTGCAAGGACATGAAATTTGAAATTTTAAAATTTAATTAATTAATTGTGATGGAATATGAGTGATTTATTTATATTAGTATTTTTGTTAAATTATTATGTCAAGGTTATTTTAGGAAATAAAGACAAATGAATTTTTATCTAAGAATTGTGTGAATTTCTTATTTTAAATTGTAGAATACCAAACATAACAAATTCATTTTGAATTCTACTTAGAATTTATTTATAAATAAATTTTACTTAGAATTCATTTACAAATGAATTCTACAATCATAGTTTATTTGTTCCAAATGGTACCATAGTATCCAAATCTAAAATCAAATGGTAAAATAACCGATTCAAATTGATAAATCGATTTGGTTTGATTTAGCTTCGGTTATTTTAAACCAAATTAGTTTTTTTAGGCTTAAAAATAAATTTAATTAGTCATATATAATAATCGAACCAAAAATTGAAAATTAAAAGGATCGGTTTGATTCAATTTATGGTTAAAAACCGAAAATTGGTCACCCCTGATTACATATAATTGAGTGGCGAATTAATGTTAAAAAAAATTTTCCCTTACAGTGTAACACCTTGAGCAAATCTTACATCGAATGATATACTCAAATCTAGAGATACATTAGGCTAGCAAAAGAATTTTTTAGATAGGGCAATAAGACTATTCAGGAAGACGAGTACGTGTTAGGGATTGTGTTCCACGAGATTTCCCAGTGAAATGTACAAAGACGAGTATGTGTTGCTAGCTAGCTTCCACATATATTTCTCTCGCAATGACATGAGTTTCATTATCAAATCATTGTTGACAATATCCCTTTTTCGTTGACCTTTCTTTACCTATGGAGAAAACCTTATTTTTATATGTATACATACACAAAAATTTCTTATATATATTTCACTAGCTATTTGCTAATTAACCCTAAATGATAATAAATAAATAATGTTTGATATCCCATCTGAAGCGTACTTAATTTCATATTATTGATTTAATTAAATCTTAATCAAAAGTCATGTGCCTTTATCAATTATCATGTTCCTCGCTAGTCTACCAAATATCCAATTACATAAATTGAATTATGACTTAGTCTAGCGATAAAGCAAAATATTTGCAGTAACAAAGTCAACATTGAACGCTAGGAGGTAAAAAAAAAATCAAAAAATTAGCAGGTAATCCTAAAAATACGTTATTTTATTTTAGGAATAAAAATGAAAATTTTAATTATTTTAAAGACTACATTTAAAAAAAAAATTCGGATTATGGAGGCGGGAGCCACTTCTGGCCCTGCCTCCACCCCTCTCTATCTATATATATAGATAAGCTATAATAATATGGACGCACTAAATCTAAATCTTACTTGTGGGAGGATATAGATGACATAGAGAGAGAGAATATTTCAATTTAATTAAGCATTTAAAACAAAAATTATTCAGTGATATAGAACATTTAAAATACAAATGAAGTTTCCTATCAATGAAAAAAAAAATTAATTAATCATTTTCCCTTTGTCCTTTCTTCCACTGCCATGGAATCTTTCAAATTTGAAAATATGAAAGCACTCCAATAATTTTCTATCAAAATAATAATAAACAAAGAAAAATAAATAATTAAGTCTGTATTACAGTAATAAACAACAAAAGAGACAAGTGTCCTC
Source organism: Jatropha multifida (assembly GCA_948099535.1). NCBI lineage: Eukaryota > Viridiplantae > Streptophyta > Magnoliopsida > Malpighiales > Euphorbiaceae > Jatropha > Jatropha multifida. The sequence continues at coordinate 45,753 of CANUEX010048781.1, forward strand.
ATTTGCATTGACTCTTGGACAAAATAAAAAAAAAAAAAATCGAACACTTGCTTTATTAGTTTCCACTCACTTTCTCAAAAGTTGGCAAGCTAAGCTAAGAAAAACTTTGCAGGTTCTATTCATATGATAATTACATCATTAAAATAGTATAATCATGTGTCTCATGATATAAACTGTTTAGAATTTTTATATGGAAATTAAAAAATTAATTAATTTTTTTAAATTATAATAAAATTACTCTCCTTCGTGAATGTAGTTATTGTATCTAATATAAATCAAGGTAAAAATGGGAAAAAATAATTTATTTTTTAAAATAAAAGAGGAAACAAAAACATAATTACATCAAAACGTTCCTAGGATAGGAAACCCACAGGTCATAACAAAGCAAATTGACCAGGCTCTCAGGAGGATGCTCTAATAAAACCATTCCTAGATCAAAAATGGACCCATAATGGGCCAGCCAATCAGCACACACATTGTCTTTTCTATAAATATGCTCCACCTTAACATCCCATTGTCTACCAATCAGATCCTTTATACGCCATACCACGTTAGCAACGTCATTAGGAGAAGCAGCATTAACATAAACCATTAAAGCCACTTGAAGATTGTCAATCTTAGCCACCAACTTCCTGATATTAGCGTCCCAGGCTATGGACAGTCCAAAAGTAAAGCCAATAGCTCAGCAGGCAGAATGAAAAATTGACCTAGATTTGCTGTAAAACCTCTAATCCAATTCTTATCGTCCCTCGGATCAACCCTCCTCCAGTAGCTGATTTCGTCACTTCTAGGCCATCCATGACGTTACTGCAAAGATAATATTCCAACCAACACCATTCATGTCCAATTGCTATTGTAGATTAAAGGCCATCCAAGAAGCCACATCCGTTAGATTAAAAAACGAAATGGACAGAGAGGGGAGAATAAATTGAAGCCAAAGATTCCTAACAAACGTGCAGTCGCGAAGGACATACAGGATGGATTCCTCGGTAACAAGGCAAATTGGGCAGGCACCAAAAACTGGAATATGGATTATTTCCGAACCTCTCCACTTCCAAACATCCCTCCAAATCGCCTCTCTATTAACCCAATCACGGCGAGTAAGAGACGCATATATATGCTATTCTAACAGAAAATATGCCGCTGAAAGAAAAACCCCAATAGCAAGCATCACCACTATAAGATAAAAAAAGCATTCCCTATACCTGCAATCGTTTGAACAATTACGGACGGTAATAAATGATCGAATTCGCTCCACTTCCAATAGTCAATACTGCCAATGAAATCCTTTAAAAGCTTATTTAAATTCATCGAACTTAATGGAACAGTTGCAAAAGTTCAGAGAAGAGGTAGATTAGGGACCCAACGATGAACCCACAATTTGATTGTCTCCCAAAACAAAAATATCCAAACATTGATTGCTCCTTAAAATATTCAAAACGATCTATATTTTGAGACAAAATTATCATCTAAAAACAATTTATATTTAGAATGGATGGAGTAATAATTAGAGATGAATAAAAAGTAGCTATAGTCCTCCACGGTCATTGCTTACCCTTTTTTTCCGAAAAATATGATTACCCTTCTTCGTAATTATGTTTTTCAGGCGATAAATCAATCAATTTTACAAAAATCATTATTAAAACTCAAGCATATCTTACATTTAGAGTTTTTTTTTTATTTTGTTTATTAATATAGTAAATGGTTTCAAAGTTTCTCTTTCAAAATTTTATCTCAAAATTTAAGTATTTCAAAATCTTTTACAATTTTATGATTGTTTTTAATTGCTATTATTTTGAACATAGCATATATTAGGACAAAAGATGCAAAATAACTATCCCAACTATTTGAAAACTAAATTTTAGTTGTTGTTTGTTATCTACTTATATAATTGAAACTAATTTTCTCACATCAACTTGCTATATAAAAAAATATTAATTATTTTTAAAATATTTTCTAATCGTATTAATTAGTATAAAATCATGATTGATGGAAAATACGGACTTGTGTGCTTCCCAATCGAATTAATATCTTTGAATTGCAATATAATTCTTATGAGATGATATGTATTTGAATTTCGGGATATAAAATAAGAAAAGAAATATTACTGTACAGACATATTATATTTATGCTAAAATTAATCATTTCGTTCTCTATTTCTTTTATAAATGCAAAACTTCATTCTTAATATTTATTTTCGTGACCGGAACCATCCTTTTATTTATAGTTTTTCTACTTTTCCGTCAAATGTCTCCTAAAAGTGTGAAAATACCATTTTTTTTTCTTTTTTTTGTTTACATGTCATTTAACTTCAAAAAATTTAAAAAGTGAAATGAAGGACTAAATAGTACAGAAGTAAATATTATAAATGAAGTGATGAAGTTTAAGAAAAATAAAAACGAAAAAACTAATTTTGACGTAATATAAAAATATAATAATAATGCTTCCCATATAAAAACCACTTTCGGTATTTTTTTTTATCTTTTAGAAAAAAAATTGAAATATTAAAAGGAAAATTGCACATTGGGGTTGGACCATTCCCCCTTGTACATGGACTAATAAGTAGACTACGGTCTCATAATTGTTTCACATTTCCAATATTAACTAAATTACTGTGCAGTACGTAGTTGCTTGCAGAGTAAAGCAAGGTGGGGGAACAGACTTTGAGGAGCTCAAATCTTCTTCATTACAGAAAACATTCATAATACCTAAACCAGTCAACTGTTTGATATTTTGCCTCTGAAAAGAATTAAAAACACAGATAGACCTGAAAATTTCTTCATGTTTTCACATTTTGAGTTCCATCATATATTTACAGATTGTCAACTCTTTCCTCTACAATGTTCTTTAATTTTCTTCTTACTATCGTCAAACAACCAAATTAATTGACTAATTGCATAGTTTTTCCAGAAAATTTCTAGCTAATGAAGTTACATTTTTATAATATGTGTGTATATGTCAACAAGGACAGTAATGCTCTAGATTTTTTTTTCCTTTTTAAAGAAGGGTTCGTCTAATCACAGGTTTGATGTGTCCATCCATATATATAAATATCACTTCTTTTCCTCTTATAGCTGTGTTCTGCAGTATTTTTTAAGTAATTTTTAACGTTTTGATTAAATATTATTTTTTATAATGTTTGGAAACATAATATTTGAATAAACTTTTAGAGGTTAAGCTAGCGTTTTGTGAAAAGTTAACCAGCATAACATTTAACGCTTAACTTTTTCATAAAAATCTACTTAACAGCTAACAGTTAAATGTTATTAAAATAATTTAATAACTATCAATGAGGGAGGAGATGGGTAGAGAATTCGATCATAGGTTAGCTCATACAATTGGATGAAGAACTCATCGTCAGGCAAAGCTTCAACCCTTTGTTTGGATAAGATAGGAAAGAAAGAAAATGGAAGAAAATAATAGTGAAATTTGATTTTTATTATTTGGAAATAGATAAAGAAAAAAGTATATAGAAGAGTATAATTTTTTTTTCCAAATTGATGAAAAAATATGAAAAGTTATAATAAATGTATTAGTGAAATCACATTAATGAAACCCATTGATTATGTTTAATTTTGAATTATTTGATAATTATATTACATATATTCCGATTCATGCATAAAAAAATATTTAAAAGAAATGAGAATAATTAGAATTTAAAATTTTAATATCTTGCATTGTACTATAATGTCAATTAACTACTAAATTATTAGTCTAATGATAAAGAAAAAAGAAAAGGGATATGAAATTTCAATAAACTAACGTCGTCAAATTCAAAATTATAACAAATTTTATGAGATTGAATTCATCTGAATAAACAATTTTCATATAATTTCAATTTAAATTGCATTTCAAGATTAGATTGAAATGGAAAATAAAAATGAGATTGAGATTTAAATAAGATAAATGAAATAAGGTCTTAGTTCAATATCCCTAGACCGAAACTTGTGATTTGTCATCTTTCGAAAATAGGAACAAACTTCATGGGGAAAAGAAAAAAAAAAAGAGTGGAGGGGCTTCTGAGAAAAAACCCCAAAAGAGAAAACACAAAAGCAAAAGTCAAACAAGTCCTAACTGGGATTCGATACAGACGCAGACGCAGACACAGAGACACGAACGTTATACAAGCCTCGCTGTCTTTTTTTATGACGTCATACGTTACGTGCACTAACTCTCACACAAACTCTTCCCACGTGTAATAGACGAGACACCTAAATCTCTCTCAAGATTTGTATTCTTTTTTTTTTAATACATTTTTAAAACTCTTTCCAACTGTTACTCCGACACGTGTATTCTGCCTCGACGACTGAGCCCCAAGGTAGACCCCACATCCACTCCTCAGGCGGCTTTTCTAGCTAGAAGGATTGAGCAATACTCAAATCTAACCAAAATCAAATCAAACCGATTCAGATTAGATATACAAATCAAAAGAAAAGGGAGACCTTGATAAGTTGTTAACCTCTTACGTACTTTTTTTTTCGAGTATTTTTAATATATAAAAACAATAATGATTTATGAAATGAAGTACTAAATAAAATAAAATATATCTCATTTTTCTTATCTAATTCATTTATCCTAAAAACAAAGATAAACAAATATAAAATAAACATTAAAATTCTTGAGTAATTTACTATATTTGAAAACCGAGGGAAAAAAAAAAATTTATAATATAATTATTTTTTAATAAAAAAACATAAAAAAGAGGACCTCGTTTTATTTTATTTACTTTAGCATTTGATTTGGAAACCAGTGGGCCAATTCAAGTACTTGAAATTAAAAAAAGTGCGATTTGCTTGCTCAGATGGGGGTTGAAGAAGAAGTAAACAATCAATCAATCACTTCATGCAAATTGCACGCTTTGCTTCTTCACCATCATCACTATCATCATCCTCTTCCTCTTCTACCTTTATAAACTGCCATTTCTCGCCATCTGATATGATCTGGTTGGTCAGGTTTTGGTTAGAGAGGAGTTGTAAGTTTTTTTTTTTTTTTTCTAAACTTTTAAATATATTTGGGTCATTTTATGTATTAAAATAAAAGATTCATTAGATATAGCTAATGGATGTAAGTTATAGGGGCATGGAGACTGGAGGAGAGTGTCCAGTTACTTAGATTCGGTTTGATTAGATAATGTATACATATGTAAGAAAGCTTGGCACCTAAAAAAAAAAAGTCATTATTTAACTAAATACATTTTTATTAGAAATTTTAATTGAGGAAAATCACAGAAATGAGTATATTACTCAGTCAAATTCTGTTGTGGTTATATCTTGCTTCATCTTATTTAATATTTTTCTTTTTGAGCATTGGACAGTGGAATTCGAATTAGGTCGAATATATAGTTACCATCAGATTATGTCTTGGTGTGCCTTGCTCATACTTGATAATAAACTAAATAGGAATGCTAATATATTTATATAAAATTATAATTATACCCAAACCTAAGAGATTGATTAAATACTTATTTGCCCTTAAAAAATATTATCAAAGTTTTGACGTTAGTGCTAAAGGCTTTTCTTTTTAAATTATTGCTGTCAATTTTATTACTCTGAGATTTTGGGCCGTTGGTGCTTTCTCCTATTATTCGACCAATCCAATCCAATTAAGCCCAACAGCAAAAAATGGGTCAAGTTCGAAATTTCTATATTTTTCTTTCCTCCAGACTATCAAACTCGATTTGGTCAACAAATCATTTGCGCGCTTGGGCCAGTCGGGCCTGTGATTTAACAAGTAAAATTAAATTAAAAAAAGGGGAAAAACTCTCATGTAATTCACTTTATTATTTCTTTTCAAGGATATATATTTCTTATATTGAATGAGATTTATATTTACTTTATGGAGAATGAAATTGTTCCCCTTTGGCATTTTGCAGAAAAGGGAGAGATGCATTGGTGTATTTATTATTATTAGATTATTGGATTCTCATCCGGATATATATTTATTAATATATCATCTATATTTATACTATTTATAAATATAAAAATAGAGGAGAAATAATGAAATTTTCGATAATATCTTTGATGAAATTGAAAATATTTTAAAATAAGTTTAGTAATAGCCAATTAGAAAATTACATTTTATTAGTTAATTAAATATATTTATAAAAATTATTTTTTAAGTCAATCATGTAAAATTTGATTGTCTTCTCATTTATGTTAGAAGTGATTAAAATAACGCTAGGATCCCCTCGAGTTCAAGTCTTTTCGACTGCAAATGTTTTCACCAATTTAGTAAGTAGAGATTATTCCTTATTGTGCAGCTTGCAATGTTATTTCCGTTCATCATACCTCCTAATAAATTGAAAAAATTATTTTTAAATAAATATATATAAATAATTAAGTATTTCAAAATTTTTAAGTTTATATTTACTAAATTTATTTTTTGATAAATATATATGATAATGAAATATTTAAAATTTTTTTATATTTTATTTATTAAATATTTAATTCTTTTAGGATATAGATAGAAAAAGAAAAAAAATTTGCTTTTTATATTTGTATGATCTGATTGGATATATTTTTTTAAAAAATATAAGTTAGTAATTTTATTTATTTAGGAGAGAGATAAAAAGGAAGAAAAAAGGATATTATTTTTATTAATATTTTTTATTTATATTTGTAAGGTTTGATTGGATATATATTTTAAAAAAGTAAATTTTTAAATAGAATTTACATAATCAAACCTGGATGATAAATAGTTAAAAATTTTAATTTAAAAAAATATATATACTATCATTTTAATTTAGTAAGAGATTTATATATTTCTTACAATAAATATATAATCTATTGATAATTAAATATTTTTTATTTTCTTGATATTTTTTTATATTCTAAATCTATTTGACTTAAAAAAAATAATATTTAGAAAATTTTTTAAAAAATAAAACTATATATTTCTGTTTGGTCAGAGTTTCAAGAATTTGTGTGTTTGTGCAAATATTCCTTTCTCTATACACTTGGTAAGTAATATCGTAATTGTCATTGTAGTCAAAGCGATTTAAATTATCAATTTGTATCATCTTCTCATTTTTTTTCTTTTATCTAGTAGTAAAAAATAATTTATTATAGTTGAATACAGATATTGATTTGGGGTCCATGAGTTGGAGATTGAGTGATGGTTGATTTTCTTTTTGGATATCTATTAGGATTTTAAAAACCTGCATTTATAAATTATGAACTAAATGACTAAGTCTAGGGATTGAATTAAACATTATTCTGAAGCCACTTCATTGTATAAAAATAGAATAAAGTACATAAAAAGTAGTATTGCAAATATTTTATGGGGCAAAAAACAATACAAATTAACTATATTTATTTATTTTAATCAAAATAAAAAATATATTTTAATATTATATAGATAAAAAAATGAGTATATAATGAGCTTAGTCAACGTACTCACGTAATACAAAAGGTTAGTATATATAAAAGCGCGAATGAGAGGGGAACATTAGATTCCCAAAACGTCCTATTAAGTTTCTGAATTGACAAAAATATCATTAATAATCTTATTCTAATTATAATATCAATTTATTATTTTTATTATATTAATATTATAAATTTTATCCTATTCTAATTAGGAATTTGTCCTATCATATCACTATATATATTTTTAGTTTTAATTATTTTTTACTATCAAGAATTTATTACTTTTTGCTATCAAGATGACAGACGGTAAATTGTTAAAATTCGTTGGCTAAGGAGATATTTGCTTGAGGCAGAAAATAGTTCGGAATTAATTTTAAAAGATGTTGTGTATGTACCAAATATGTATTCGAATTTAATCTTGATTGGCAAACTTGATGAGGAAGGTTTCTGTAGCATCTTCAAAAATAGTCAATGGAAGCTCACCAATGGTTCCTTGGTGGTAGCCAAAGGAAGAAAAGACTCAAAACTACATGTGATATATGCTAAGCTTTCCCAAGACACTTTAAATGTAGCGGAGAATGACAGTACAGTTGAATTGTGACATAAACAATTATGCCACATGAGTGAGAGAATGACAATTTTGGTCAGAAAGAACATGCTATCTGGATTGGATAAAGTCCACTTAGACAAGTGTCTTGATTGTATGGCAGGAAAATAGAACAAGTAGCTTTCAATATTTCCCCCCTCCCAAAATGAAGAATGTGTTAGATCTGGTGCATTCAAATTTATGCGGACCATTAATGGTGTCATATGGTGGAAATTGATATTTTGTGATATTTATCATGATCATTCTAAGAAGATCTAGGTGTACACATTGAAGTCAAAAGATCAGGTGCTAAAAGTCTTTAACAATTTCGAAACTTGATTGAGAGACAGACAGGCAAGAAACTGAAGTGCATTAAGACAGATAATGGTGGAGAATACACTTGGCCCTTTGACATTTTTTGCAAAGAGTATGGTATTCGACATCAAACAACACCTTCCAAGACACCACAACTGAATGGTTTGACTGAGAGGATGAACAAGACTTTGATGGAGAGAGTCAGATGTTTACTCTCACATGCAAAGTTATCTAAAGGATTTTAGGGTGAAGCTCTACTCATATTAGTTCATATTTTAAATCGTTCACCCTGTGTCCTTTTACAGTATGATACTCCGGAAAGAGTATGCTCAGGAAAGGATATTTCCTACGATCATTTGAGAAGTTTGATTGTAAAACCTTCATTCATATCCCTAAGAACGAGAGGTCCAAGCTTGATGTGAAGACTAGACAATGTGTATTCATTGGGTATGGCCAAGAGCAACTTGGTTATAGCTTTTATGATCCAGTCTAGAAAAAAAGATGATAAGAAGTCGAGATGCTGTATTTTTGGAGATCAGACTATTGAAGATGTTGAAAAGACTCAGAAGTAAACTTCTAATAAATTTGATGATGATTCAATAGATGTTCATATAGTTCCTCCAATAGTAGAATATATGCAAATTGGAGATGAGAAAAATGTTCCATAAGAATAGGAGCCAAAGTTAGAAAATTCAGAAGTTTCTAATGAGAATGAACCAGATGATGATGTTCATGTTCAGCCACCAGCACCAGAAGGTTTTCTAACATTAAGAAGATCTAGTAGAGTTAGACAATCATCTACTAGTTATCCAGTAAGTGAGTATGTACTAATGACTGACGGAGGAGAACCTGAATGCTTTGATAAAGCCATGGAAAATGAACATAAAAGGAATTGGATTGAAGCATGCAAGATGAGATGAAATCTTTGCATGAAAATAAAACATTTGAGCTGGTGAAGTTGCCTAAAGGAAAAAAACTTTAAAAAACAAATGAGTGTTTAGAATTAAGCAAGAAGAACATAGCTCCAAACTAGAGTTCAAAGCTAGATTAGTTGTGAAAGGATTCAATCAAAGAAATGGTATTGAATTTGATGAGATTTTTTCACTCATTGTGAAAATGACATCTATTTGAACAGTGCTCAAATTGGTTGACAAACTTGATTTGAAAATTGAGCAAATGGATGTAAAGATTGCCTTTTTACATAGTGATTTGGAAGAATAAATATATATGAAGTAGCCAAAGGGTTTCATAGAGAAAAAAAAAGTGGACTACGTATGTAAATTGAAGAAAAGCCTGTACGAATTGAAACAGGCACCGAGATAGTGGTATAAGAAGTTTGAGTTTGTTATGGGGGAGCAAGGCTATAGAAAGACTACTTCATATCATGTGTTTTCATGAAGAAATTCTTTGATGATGACTACATTGTTCTTTTATTTTATGTGGATGATATATTGATTGTTGGTTAGAATTCTACCAGAATTAATAGCTTAAAGAAATAACTAAGTAAGTCTTTTGCCATGAAAGACTTGGGACCAACAAAGCAGATTCTTGGTATGAAAATAATAAGGAATCGAAGTATTAAGAAATTATGGTTGTCACAAGAAAAGTATATAGAAAAAGTACTTGAAAGGTTTAATATGAGAATGCTAAAGCAGTAAGCTGTCCTCAAGATAATCACTTTAGATTGAGTTCAAAACAGTGCCCTTTTATCGACGAAGAGAAGGAAAAATGGAAAAAATTCCATATGCTTTAGCAGTTCGAAGTTTGATGTATGCCATGATTTGTACATGACCAGATATTACTTATTCAGTTGGAGTATTAAGTCGGTTTCTTTTAAATCCAGGAAAGGAACATTGAACTGTAGTAAAGTGGATTTTCAGGTATCTTAAAGGTACAACCAAAACATGTTTATGCTTTGGAGATGATAAGCTAGTATTAGTTGGTTACAGTGATGTAGATATGACTATTGATATTGATTCAAGAAAGTCCACATCAGGTTATCTAATCACATTTGCAGGGAGAGCTATGTTATGGCAATCAAGATTCAGAAATGTGTTGCTCTTTTAACAATTGAGGCAGAATTTATAGCACCGATAGAAGCGTGTAAAGAGTTACTGTGGATGAAGAAGTTCTTGAATGAACTCGAAATTCATCAAGAGTAGTATCAAATATTTTGCGACAGTCAGAGCACAATTCACCTTGGAAAGAATTCCTCCTTTTATTCAAGATCAAAACACATTGATGTCAGATATCACTGGATCAGGGATGTATTAAAGATGAAGCAGTTATAGCTTGAGAAGATCCATACAGATGAAAATGGATCAGACATGCTGAAGAAAATTCTTCTAAAGGAAAAATTTGAATACTATCGACTAGTTGTAGGGATGAAGGAAAATATGGTTAACGTCCTCACTTGAATGTGAGGGAGAGATTTGTTGGTGTGGGTGCCATTCAAGTGGGAAAACAATCTACTACCCACGTTTTTTTTCCTTCTTTCCTTTTTTTTTTTGCTTGGTGAGCTGTCTCACCAAACTGCTTGACTAAAACCTTCATCTTACTCTATAAATACGTGTGTATATGAGAGTGTAAAATAATTAGTGAGGTGCAAAAACTCGAAAAGAAATATAGAGAGAGCAGTTTTTAGAAAAAGTTTTTCTAAAACGGGGGAGTAATAAAATAGTGAGAAAATTACTTTTGGGTGTTTTAAAAACACTTTGGGTGCCACTATTTTTATCCCATTTATATTAATCTTTTTGTAATCCTATTATTTTTAACAGTTGAAGAATTATTAGAAATTTATCCCGTGAAAATAACTCTAAAATAATTAAGCGTGAATCATGTAAATTTTTATGTGTCTTATTTAATTATTTCATTGCGGTATTTATTTTTTTAATAACAAATTTTATTATTATCGACAGCCTAATTCAGTTTGTAATTTTTTTCTACATAGTTTTTAATATTATTTGATATATCCAACGATCTTTTTCATAAAAGATTTACGGCAAAGGCAGGAATCATTAATTTCGTCGGCCTTTAATGGACTCATTTTCTGCATAAGACTGCAAGGAAAGTCAAGCATTTGTTTTGATCAAAAGAGTGAAATGTATTTAGTAGTTTTGATCAAGCATCAAATATACTATCATGGCAGCCCCATGATGTCACGCAATTTGGCTCCCATTTAATTCATTCTTTCTCCCATTTTTTTTCTTGATTTAGCTTATTTTGGCTCGTTTTAAGTTTGATTTTCATTTTTAACTCTGAGTTACGCTTAAAATAAAGAGTGGATGAAGCAGTTTTGAAGCCGTTTTTCATCTAATTAATGCTAATCTAATTCTTTATATTGATCTTTAATTTTTTTTTTCAATTCATTAGAGGTTTAAATACCAAATAATCCTACAAGATTTTTCATTTTTTCATTTTTCATATAAATGAAAATACCGATTAAATTAGCACATAAACCAGAACCAGGACATGTTCCTCATTTGAGTTGTAAATGGCTTTTGCATTTTTATGGGTGTAAAGTTGACATTCACTGTTGTTTTCTGGATTTTCGCATATTGATGGTCGCCGAGATAGAACAGTCGGTAGAATTTTCAACATAATTAATTTATTTTTTATGATTTCCTAAAAAACAACTTATCAATTAACCTTTTTTTAAAAAAGTTTTAGTGATATATTAATGAGTAGAATTGTCGAATTAGAATAATAAAGTGAAATAAAAAATAATTTAATCAAATTAAAAAATATTGTATTCAGTTTAGGTGATCTATTTACTTCTTTAATTCACCGTTCAACGTTTTCAAGTCTTGACTTAAAAGTGCTGTAACCCTCACTCCACTGCATCTTCTCCACCATGAAGGAGAAGGAAGAGAAGATCCAAAATAGTACCTTTAAACCAAGACCCCTAAAACCTATTTCATTTCACGCCTATCTGAATCCAATTCTTGTATTTTTCTCACTCTCATTAATACCGATTGCCTACTCTACCGTCAAGAAGCCACCCCCACTTCCTATTTTGCCACTCCCTTCTGCTTCTCAGCTCCAATGGCAACTCACATCCTTGGCAGTCTTCCTTCATTTTGGAATCAACACCTTTACAGACAGCGAATGGGGTACTGGAAAAGCTGATCCATATGTATTTAACCCGACCCGCCTCAATGCTACCCAGTGGGTTCAAGTTGTAAAAGACTCTGGCTTTAATCGTGTGATACTAACTGCAAAACATCATGATGGTTTTTGTTTATGGCCTAGTGAATTTACAAATTATTCTGTAAAGTCAAGTTCTTGGAGGAATGGAAATGGGGATGTTGTTAAAGAATTGGCTTTGGCTGCTAAAGAGGCTGGTGTGAGTTTAGGGCTCTACCTTTCACCGTGGGATAGACATGAGGTGTCTTATGGGAAGACTTTAGAGTATAATGAATTCTATATGGGCCAAATGACTGAGTTGTTGACCAGGTAATCTTTTTTAGGTTATTTCTGATCAATTTTGGTTTTTCCTTATATGGTCCATTTAGTCTTTGTAATTGTCTGCTCATTGAGTATTTGATGAGTTAACTTGATTAGATTAACTGAACTGTTGTCAATGTAAAGTTTTGAAGTTATTTGTTATTTTTTGATAACCATGTTTGTTTGCACACACACACACACACACAAACACATACTAATTAAGTAAACTCTTGTTGAATCCTTTTTCTGCATTAAGTTCCTTGGACTCGAATGCAAGTTATATTTGTGTGCGTGTGTGTTCTTTTTTTTTTTTTTTTTTTTTGTTTTTTTACTTATTGGTATGTTTTGGGATGGTACTAAATTAAGTAAGCTTTTGTTAAATCCTTGTTTTGCGTTAAGGTTCTTGGAATTGCCTGCAAGTTCTGTTTTACGGGTGTTCGGATTCTGATATTTGTTTGTAGGTTGAGACTATGTTATTTGTCAAATTCTTTATGTTCTGCCCCGTGCATGTGCTTAAGTGCTGTCCACTGATTACACTTTTGGAAGATTAATGTTTCCATGTCTTAAGGTATTTTGTGCCTTTTTTGAGCAACTTGAAGTTTTATTTTATTTGTCAAGATACTAAATGCAATCTCTTATGGTTAGTTCAACCTTAATGACATTAGTTGGTAAATATCTACTTCAAATATTGTTACTTTGTTAACTATTTTTGGTTTTTCTATGACTGCTTTTGAGAAATATAGGGAATTGGGATGATTTTTCAAAAATCATGGCAGGTATGGAGAGATTAAAGAGGTATTTTTAGATGGTGCGAAAGGAGAAGGAGAAAAGGATATGGAGTATCTTTTTGATACTTGGAATAGTCTCATACATCAACTACAACCTGGGGCTGTCATATTTTCTGACGCTGGTCCTGACTCAAGGTGGATTGGAGATGAGGCTGGCATTGCTGGGTCTACATGTTGGTCCCTTTTCAATCGGAGTGCTGCCACAATTGGAGGCACTGATCCAAAGTGAGCTGATCTTATTTACCTTATTAAATTTTTTCCCTTGTCTAAAAACAATCTGCCTTACAGATAAATACAGTGTGAGTTCTTTAGTCTTTACTCATCAAGGCGTTGGTTAAGAAATGGAATAGCATGGCATACTATAGAATAGAATAGCTATTCCATGTTTAATAACTATTCTAATTGGGGTTTAAATTTAAATGTGGAATAGTTATTCAATAGACCAGTTATTCCACAAATTCAACTTTCGATTGAATTATTTATTACATTGGATAAGTACTTCACAATTTTCCTCATTAAAAAATCTACTTAGAATTGAAGAAACACATATCTATGGTGCCATTGAATAGACTGAATAGTTGTTATGTTATTCTTACTTTATTCTACTTTGCAAACCAAATAAATCATCATAGTTCCATTAATGATGATAAAGGTTCTATATATGGTTCAAGATAACTTAGTTACTTGGATATTAATTGCCTCTTTATTGTCATGTTATCCACAAGTTCCATATTTGTCCTTTAATGAGAATAGTTCAATTTAATACAATGAAACAAGAAAAATTATGCATGTAGAGAGGAATGAAACAAGAAAAATTATGCATGTAGAGAGGGTGTTGCAGAGCATTAGAGCTTGATGTGGTCAGTTTACTCTGTATTCAAGCTCGTGAATTGATCATGGTTGCTATTACCTCTCAGTAAAAACTGCCGACTCTTTTAACTAGAACTTTTGATGTGAATATGCTGCTTCTTATTTGCTTTATAGCTAGCAGATTGAACCTCCATACCTATGCAAGACGTATTACTTAAAATAAATTGGTAGTATTTTCTTTTGAGAATAAAATTTTCCTCTGCTGAATTTTGATGGCTAGATAACTGTCAAATGTTGTAAGGGATCTATAGTTTAGGGATCATCCAGGATACCATGCATCTTGGCCTCCGTTTGCACTAGCTTAAAAATGCTCAAGCTATTAGCATAACTAATATGCAAAAATTGATGCAGGATTTTACGTTGCTTTGACCAATAAAAAAATGAGCTGTACTGTTTATGTTTTTGCTATTTTCTGGTCTTATTTTCCTGTGTTCAAAGCTACCAAGAATTAACTAATTTCCTTACTTTTAGATACTGGTCCTCAGAATTATTGCATTCATTACCGTAGTACTGTACTAGTATATCCAATTTCAAGGAGCTTATAATATAAAATATGTGCTTGTGTTTGTGTCTTCAACATAACATTGAACGCGCTGTTCAACCTTCTCCAAAGTATCAGTGGAAGAATATGCTTCTCCTCTCTTTGAATGGGATAATTCTTTTGTTGGCAATTTCTGTTAACAAGTCAAATATCAGATTTTAATGCACTTCTCATCTGTCCAACAGTTACTTAAACATAGGAGACCCAGCAGGTCATGATTGGGTTCCTGGTGAATGTGATGTCTCCATTAGACCTGGTTGGTTTTGGCATGCATCAGAAGTTCCAAAATCTGCAATGAGGCTTCTTGATATATACTACAAATCTGTTGGCAGAAACTGTTTGTTGCTGCTGAATGTGCCACCAAACGCATCAGGTCTTATATCAGCTGAAGACATAGAAGTGCTTCAAGAATTTGCTGAACTTCGGAGGTCTATATTTTCTTATAATCTAGCTAAGAATGCCATTCTTAGTGCCAGCAGTACAAGAGGAGGCGCTGTTGATCCACAGTTTAGTCCCAACAATGTTCTTGAAGAAGGTATCTACACTTACTGGGCCCCTGAGGAGAATCAGTCTAATTGGGAGTTATATTTAGATCTTCAGGAAAGAACATCTTTCAATGTTTTGCAAGTTCAAGAGCCAATTCACATGGGACAGCGGATTATTGCATTCCATTTTGAGATTCTAAAAGATGGGGACTGGAAGAAAGTGACTAATGGCACCACAGTTGGATATAAGAGGTTATTGCAATTTCCAACTGTAGAATCTCAGCACCTGAAATTTGTTATAGACAAAACCCGGGCAGACCCACTCGTTTCCTATTTGGGAATTTATATGGATCAGTTTTCCATTGTAAGTCACAAATTTGATAATAGCTCACAGACATACTTCAATGGTAGTCAATTACTTAGGCAAACAATGGAGAATCATTCTGGGACTGCTACAATGTAGTTCGTGTATATTTTCATTCTGTTTTGCAGCCAATTCTTCAATCTTCCAATTCGTTGTTTAAGTACATTATATTTATATGTTAAATTTGAATAATTCATTGTAGTTTACATGCCTGCTTAACAGTTATAATAATGCGCAAAGAAAGTTCGAGAGAGAGAGAGCGAGAGAAAACAATGCAGCAAGAGAAAAAAGACATTACTCTAGTAGGTCTGAGCAACCGTCTATTGAACACATGCGATTTTTGAGGCAAGGTCAAAATGTTTGGATTTCTCAAACATTGAAGCTTTCAAATATCAGCAAGTTTTTTTATATGCCAATTCTTGGAGACTTCAATTTTCTTCAAATCTGCCGAAGGTGCCGAAAACCAGCTTCCAATATTCTTTTAAAAAATTTACTTCTCTTGATTAAGCGTGACTTTCACATTTCAGTTGAGATTATCCTATTATGCCTGCATTCTGGCACAATCCACTTCGAGGTCAATTGTTCATAACTTATTTCCAAGGGATTCATTTCCTTGGTCTGATTTTCCATAAACCAGGAATTCTAATGTCAGTCTCTGAATATCAGTTTCATGATTTAAGGCAGCATAGCATATGCTGTCTCATTCATATTCAGCCCTGTTCCAAAGTATTCCAGAAAATAAGGAATTGAAGTCAGGTCTATGACATTAAACTATGATAAAGCTTAACAATGGAGCGAGGCATATAGACTGAAGTACAATAAATTAATTATGAATATCACAGCAGAAAATTTATGTTATCTTCACATCTTGAAGAAGTCTAGCAGCCATTGAACCAAGCCTTCTTGCTTCCCAATCAGTAAGCTTTCCTTTTGGAAACTTTAAATCCTCCTGAACTTTTTCACTACTGCCATCATTCATATTATTCATGGCATTACTATTCCCACCATTGTCGTACTCTATTGGCATTTCAACTTCTGTTTCCACTTCATCAGTTTGTTGATCAATCCTTTGAGTCATATTTTCTATGTTCCCAGCTGAAGGCTTTAATCCAATGATGTAAAGTTGAATGCTTGGATGCTGGTACTTACCGTCCATCTGTATAGAACAGACAGGTTAGAATAATTCCAGAGAGTAAAGGTTTTGCATACTAATTGAAACTATTCAGAGGCAGTATTTCTCATGCTCTGGCCCAAGCCTTCTAATAGAACTTCAGATGATCAAGCAGGACAAATAGTTGGTCTCTAAGGTGTCAATAATTCAATGCATTTGTTAAAGATTTTCACTTCAGGAAAGTGATAGGTGAGGTAGATATTCCAAGAATCACATATATCCAATCTTCACCAGGTATAATCTCTAGGGTTATAACTATTTATAATTAGGTCCACCTTTTTACATACAAATGGGATGTGCTTTAACGGCCACAAATGTACAAGCGCTAAAATTTACAAGAAATAGCAGAAAGCAAGCACCTTAGCTCTTGGAACAATTTTCAGTTCAAAGTTCTGTTTCCACATATCAAGCATCTGCTTGTGAACACTTGTAGATCGAATCTCATAACCCATCTACATGGAAATTTTATCAACAAAAGAATGGATCATGAATTAATTTTTTGATTAAAAATAAAATGGATAACCGAAAGATAACGCACCAAAATTGTTGTTTTGGGTCCAGACAAGGCAAATAATGTTTGCAGTAGTGGTTCCAGGAGATGCTCTGCATAAACCTTAATACAATGAAGTTGAAATCACTAACCTGATTAAGTTGATAGTGTAGTTGAAGATCAAATGCCAATAAAAAGGTTAAGAGATTTTATTGTGGAAATGCCAAAGCAACCTTTTTTCTCTCAATTAACAACAGATCTACATATTGAATTGACTATCCTATTTTTATTTATACGACTTATTGAAATTACAAGAGATGTTTGCAGAAAATTCTAAAAGATGCATGCTGTGCCAATTAATATGGTGTACAATATACATTCATACTCCCATAAAAAAGTGTGAAAATTCCTCTTCGAACTCATATTTACTTTTATCAACTTGCTCACAACTGACATCATAATTTTTGACAAGCCCATCAAACTAAGAATTGAGAATTATAAAACTAAAGTTCTCTTCTAGTAAAAGAAAATTCTAATCTTGTGCATATATATATATTAAGCACAAAAGCATCTATCAAAAATCTTGACATCAGGTTGTTGATTTCATTATCAACACAAAGATAAAACAATAAGCAATAATTTCCCACTGTGGTCCGGACCAACAATAAAGTGTAATCATCAAACAAACTTACAACATCAGTGCCAATGATGTAGTCAAATGGTGGATCAACAGCCATTATATGATCCTTGTTTCCCCAGTCCAATTCTGCAACCTTGATTGAACCAAACGAATCTACAAGGATAACAAGTTCTTATAGATATTGGTAATAATAACACTCAAATCAAGGTCCAAGTATGACATTTTATCCAATAACAAAAGCAGCCCCAAACTGGTTGGAAGCAAAGAGCAGGTATACATGCCATATGAATGCAAACCTCAGAAAGATCTCAAAGCACACCTGAAGTAGGATCCATCTGCATGATTCTTGAGGTATTACGCTCAACATTTCTCATTAGCAATGGCAAAACTTCTATTTGGTCTGTTGAAACGACATTGCATCCCAGAAGTGCCATCCCTGGAAGGAGCAGCTTACATCAGAGTAGAAGCATAAAAACTTATATGGTAAAATCAGATCTATATCAACAGGAAAAGCTAACCAGAGGTCATTTATGAAACATTCACTTTATAGATGAAACTGAAACTCACCAAAACCAGCCACTCCACAACCTGCTCCAAGTTCGATAACCCGTTTTCCCTTGAGTTTTGAAGCGCAAAACCGTCCCCTTCTGCAATTCTTTTCCTGAACAACCCGAGAATAAGAGCTTCATAAACTTCAAAAAAGCGAAAATTTGCAACGGTGCATGTACCCCTTAAATCCGTTAAGGATACATCATATATAGGGAATGTTTTTTCCACAGCGTTACTTCCACCATATTCCTTATTCTCTCCTTTTTATGGAGAGTAAAACAACGGTAGAAGTCAAAACGAATAAAGGGATGTTTTTTCCACAGCTTTACTTTCTGCCATTTATGCTTATTGTATTCACTTAATGGACAGAAAAACAATAGTGAAGTCAAAATGAATAATGCCTTATCCAAATAGCAGGGATCTTGTGGAGGAAAACAAACACAGTATCCCTTTTCTAACTACTTTGAATTGCCAAAGTGCGAAAAGAAAGTTTCAGGAAATTTCAAGTGCAGTTAGAGAGAGGGAGGGAAAGAGAGAAACCTTACCAGAAATTTAACAAACACCACTGATGCATCCCAGACTGTAGTTCCTAAATGCTTGGAATTTGGATCCTATCACAATCACAGCAAACTTACACTATATGTAATCTTATATATAATCGCAACGAAGCATAACACAGACAAATTTCAGATCCCTTGCTGACATTTCAAGTATAACAAACAAAATATCCTCAGTAAAGCCAGGCTGCAACCTGACAGACCACCATTCATATTATGACTGGGCTTTCCTTGTTTTAAAACTATACAATTCCAGCAGCATTAACTTCAAACTATACCATCTCAAGCAAATTAAATGGTGAAACAAACACTGCACATAAACTACAACCAAAAGAAGAAAAAAAACACACCTGAGAGAATTGCAGTTGATGGCCTAGAACTTCAAGAGTGATTGCAGAGGTGCTTGGAGAATTCAACCTGACATACGAAATCACAATATTATTATCAAGTATAAAAGGTTAAAATTAAACACTGAGATGAGACATTAAAGAAAGGAAGGCAAGGATTAAAGCAGCTATAGTTCTGGAATACTTTGCACAAAGAAATTGATAAGCAAACCGAAAATTTACATTCATTGTTCGTAAATTGACTAGAAAACAATAAAATAGTTATATTCAGTAAATTGAAGTAGAAAATAAAAATGAAGGGCACCTGTCATGCTCCATTGTCAAGTTTTTGTCAAAGAAAAAAAAAATTATTTTCGTAGTACACACGGTCGTAGCGCTGAGAAAGGTTCCTTTAAGATGACACAATGCTGCAATCAAAATAAGCCAACTTTAACTAAAAAGAAAGCGATAAATACAGGAGAAAAATGTCCAAATATAAAGCTAAAATCAAGAACAACCATCATTTGTTTGCGCACATTCTTATGAATTTTTGTTGTGCTAAAAATAAAAAATATAAATTTTTTAATGATCTCACGTTGTTGGACGCACAAAGTCATTCTAAGTTTCTAACATATGTATATGTGAAATATATTGCATAATTGCAATAATTGTTACTTTACTTTTGCACATGTTTCATTAAAGCAGTAAGAGAAAGAAAAGAAAAGAAAAAAGAAAAAGAAAAAGGAAAGCTTTCTATCAGTAAAAACCACAAATTTAAATGATGAAAAACGATAAGTTGATTTTTTTTTTTCCCTAACAAAGAATTCTAAGAACCAAAAGGATAAATGGAAATCACCAAAATCTCCATGAGATGCCTACTTTCCTGTATATCAGTAATCAAAAATAGAACAAATTTGAAGCTTAGAAAGCAAATTGAAAGCATAAAATCTGTAGCAAATATTATTACATTATAAGAACATAATATATAAGAAGTGTTGGAAAACCTGAGATGATTGATGAGGTTATGTCAGCAAGAGAGAAGTCAGTATTTGATGGGCAGGAGGGAAAAGAAAGTAAAAAGGGTGGAAGAAGTCTAGTGATAGTTCTTACCGAAACTTATTCTTTGATATCCGCAAAAATGGTACCTGGAATTTGGAATGCGGAAGAAAGGAAACTCTTTTCTCTTTGTAGGTCCACTGAACTGAAAGACTCCATGGAGCTTGTCAAGGCCCAGCGACTTGGACAAGGAAAGTTTTCTTTTGGCACTTTTTTCACAGACAGATTTGGGCTTTGGAACATAAACACGAACTGGGCTATTGTTTTAGTTGAGTTTACTTAATACATAACGTCCGCAGCTCACAAGTCACAACCCATCTGTTTTACTGGAAAAGCGGATCTAAAAAGCAACTAGAAGAGAAACGAAAGAGCGAGTCGTAAGTGATAAAATATTCCTCTTTTCAGCTTCATTTCATATCCTACAAACCCGCCTCCTTAGCTTATCAACATCTTTTTTCCTCTATCGTATTCAAGTTCTGTTTCCTTGCTGATTTTTCTTTTTTTCATCAGCAGAGGTAAGTCTTCTTGTTATTATTATTATTTTGAAAGTATTTGGTAGCTCTTCCTCTTCTTTTTACTGCGATTTGCATTTGTATTCTTACTCATTTGTATGTAAATACATGTGCCTGCGTGGAATCTAAAAACAAACAAAAACTGTAGTGAAAAAGATTCTCCTTTTACTGGTTTATCGGTATGAATGATTGCTCTGTTTGTTTCTTGGGAAATTAAAGGAACTTGTAAGGAAGGGTCCTTAACTGTCTATTTCCATCGTCCCTCAATTGGATATAACCATGAAAACGCATTGCTAAAGAGAAAGAGAGAGACAGAGGAGAAAAAATGATAACAT
This sequence comes from Jatropha multifida, assembly GCA_948099535.1. Classification (NCBI taxonomy): domain Eukaryota; kingdom Viridiplantae; phylum Streptophyta; class Magnoliopsida; order Malpighiales; family Euphorbiaceae; genus Jatropha; species Jatropha multifida. Next base: position 67,148 of record CANUEX010048781.1, read on the forward strand.
GCAGATAAGGAGACATAGAAGTTGTATTTGAATGTTCCTTACGATGTTGTGGTTTATTTGTTAAGGCCCTTATGTGATTGAAAGGCCTACCTTTGGATCTTGGTAATTTTCAACTATTTTATTTGTGGACTGTGTGTGTTTATCGTTGCTGGGAAAAATATTATGTTTATGATGGTTGATTTATTAAGTAATATAGAATTTTTGTGTGATGTTTATGACTGATGTATACGTTAATGCCTATAAATGCAGCTATGGATACTTTTCTTTTCACTTCTGAGTCGGTTAATGAAGGGCATCCTGACAAGCTATGTGATCAAGTCTCTGATGCCATTTTAGATGCTTGTTTGGAGCAAGATCCTGAAAGCAAAGTTGCCTGTGAAACTTGCACTAAGACAAACATGGTAATGGTTTTTGGAGAGGTTACTACCAGCGCAAAGGTTGATTATGAGAAAATTGTTCGCGATACTTGTAGAGGCATCGGTTTTGTATCAGCTGATGTTGGCCTCGATGCTGATAATTGTAAAGTTCTTGTCAATATTGAGCAACAGAGTCCTGATATTGCTCAGGGCGTCCATGGTCACCTTACCAAGAAACCTGAAGAAATTGGTGCTGGTGACCAAGGTCATATGTTTGGATATGCCACAGATGAGACTCCTGAGCTTATGCCATTGACACATGTACTTGCAACCAAGCTTGGAGCTAAGCTCACTGAGGTGAGGAAGAACAAAGCATGTCTGTGGCTAAGGCCTGATGGTAAGACTCAAGTGACTGTTGAATACCGAAATGAAGGCGATGTTATGATTCCACTTAGGGTTCATACTGTCCTCATTTCGACTCAGCATGATGAGACTGTGACAAATGAGCAAATTGCCAAAGATCTAAAGGAGCATGTTATTAAGCCTGTCATTCCACCGCAATATCTTGATGAAAAGACAATCTTTCATCTTAATCCTTCAGGTCGCTTCGTTATTGGAGGCCCACACGGAGATGCAGGGCTTACCGGTAGGAAGATAATCGTTGACACTTATGGCGGATGGGGTGCCCATGGTGGAGGTGCATTCTCTGGAAAGGATTCCACAAAGGTCGATCGGAGTGGTGCATATATTGCAAGGCAGGCTGCAAAGAGTGTAGTAGCTTCAGGGCTTGCTCGACGCTGCCTTGTACAAATTTCCTATGCCATTGGAGTGCCAGAACCATTATCTGTATTTGTGGATACTTATCATACAGGAAAGATCCCAGACAAGGACATATTGACTTTAATCAAGGACAACTTTGATTTCAGGCCAGGTATGATTGCCATCAATCTCGATTTGAAAAGAGGAGGCAAGTTCAGGTATCAGAAAACTGCTGCATATGGACATTTTGGTCGTGACGACCCAGATTTCACTTGGGAGACTGTTAAGCTTCTCAAACCCGCCAAGGCATAGAATCAAATGTTTGTGTTTGATGTTCTTCCATATTGTTTTTTCAATTTTTTTCTCTTTTTGGCTTGCTTTTTTCCCGTCCCTTCGAAATCGGAGATTTTTATTTTTTATCTCTTTGTGGTTATTTAGTTCATTCAGTTGAGGGCCATTTTGGATAAAGCAGACTAAGATTTTTTTTTTTCTTTTCTTAAAATAAGAATTTTGTAGTTGAAGTTGAAGGTAACAGCGGCAATAGTTCTAGTTTTTCTTGATTATTCTTCTTGCACATGTTTTGTCATATTTTACTTCTATTTCTTTTCCTTGGAAGCAACCATTTGCTGCAAAACATTTGGCCTTTCTACCAGATATTGGATTCTTTACTGTTTAGTTACTTTCTTTGTCCATCTGAAATACCAGATATCATGCTACTAGTTTCCAGATATTGGATTTTCCCTGTTAAGTTGTTGTAAGATGGGTTTAAATGATTCAAGGATGCTATCAAAGACACGCTTGATTGAATTGGGCCAGAAAGTTGATTTCTTGAAAGATCGAGTGTTCCCATCCATCTCAGATTTTCAATTCTTGGAGGGATTCTTCCAGTTAAATGATTTCTGGATAAGTTTAAGGTGCCTAATCTATGTGGGCCTGTTATCTCTTCAGACAATTTACTAGTAAGATTGTTGGTTGAAAGATGAATGATCTTTGCCATTGAAAACTGTGATGCTACGTTCAAGCGCTCTTTCCTTAGCTACAATCGGTCGCCAAATTCAGATGGAACATCAGAGATCGTTCCAGTTACATTTCCTAGACATGGTGGAATATACCCTGATAAATAATTGTCACCAAGGTTCAATACATGAAGATGCAAGAGATGGCATAGTTATTGCATTTCTAGTGGGCTTTACAGGGATATGCTCTGGCATTTCTTTTTTAATTTGTAATTGAGCACAAGACAATGGCGACATTCCAATCAACGGAAAATGAATGTCTCGTCGTTCATCTCGTTCCACGACTTGATTAGTATTGGTGCGGTTACATTCAAGTAGGCGCTAGTGTTAGATAGTGCAAAACCAAAAGGAAAAGGTGCGAAGCATGTAAGTGCAGCCTCACACCAGAAGTAGAAAGACAAATAAAGAGAGTTTAGTTTTAGGAAAAAATTTTTAAAACGGGGAGTTTGGTTAGTGAGCTATACACACACACACAAGTGAGTGTATGTAAGTATTAGATAGTGCAAAACCAAAAAGAAAAGGTGTGAAGTATGTAAGTGCAGCCGCGCACTGAAAGTAAAAAGAAAAGTAAAGAGAGAGTTTAGTTTTAGGAAAAGTTTTCTAAAATGGGGAATGACAAAAATAGTAGAAAATTTTTTTTTTTTGGAATTTTGAGAAATATTGTAAGTAAGTGCAAAACCAAAAAGAAAAGGTGCGAAGTATGTAAGTGCAGCCGCGCACTGAAAGTAAAAAGAAAAGTAAAGAGAGAGTTTAGTTTTAGGAAAAGTTTTTTAAAATGGAGAATGACAAAAATAGTAGAAAATTTTTTTTTTTGGAATTTTGAGAAATATTGTAAGTACCACAATTTTTATCACATTTGTATTAATCTCTTTGTAAGCCTATTATTTTTAATAGTGAAAGAAATATTCGGAGTTTGTCCCGTGGACGTAGTCTTAAAGCAGTTAAGGGTGATTCACGTAAATTTTTGTGTATTATATTTTATCTATACTGCCTTAATTATTCTCTTAATTTTTATTGCAGGACCTAACAAAGGAGTATCAAAGTAATTTTTTGAAAAAAGTGGTATCAAGTGTTGTAGTCAAAAATTTTTTCTAAGTATGCACTGTGGTTACAGCCTAGTCTGACTTTTCACATCAGGAAGAAATTTTTTTTGAACTACTACTTGATTTAAAATTTAGTCAGTCAAAAACTAATACCAAATTTGTGAATATATTTTGAAAATAAATATACCATGACAAAGAGAAAATTACAACGAATCATTTGGCGCAGTTCGCTCGAAAAGCAATTGCAAAAATAATGAAGTGATGGATTGTAAAATAATAATTCAAAGTTTACAGTGAATAATTACTATTGAAGTAACTATTACATAGTTCATCACTATTAAGCTCAGTATTATTCATAGGTCTACTGGTCACTATTCACATATACTATTACTACTTACGCATATGATTACTATTCATCAAATTTCGTGAATAAGTTATGGGTGATAAATTGATGGGCAGTATGGTTAAACTTACTTCAGCAAATTATCCAATATGAAATATGTTAATGGAAGATCTTCTATATTATAAAAATCTATTTGAGACTATTGAATTGAAGGGAGTAAATTTAATAGAAAAACCTGATAATGAATGGAAGAAAATTGATAGAAAGATTGTCTGGATAATTTGACAATGGATTGACTTGAGTGTTATTCACCATGTTGCTAAAAAAACGGAAGCCTATTCATTATGGACAAAAGCCTAAGAACCCATATGAATGAAAGAACGCACAGAACAAAGCCTTTATGATAAAAGGCTTGTGAATTTGAAGTACAGAGAAGGAATACATGCTTTTGAACACTTGAATAAATTTTAAAAAATCTTGAGCCGGTTGGCTACTATGATTATAATACTAGATGATGAGGTGCAAGCATTACTTCTATTGAGTTTCTTGCTAGATAGCTAGAAGACTTTAGTTGTATCGCTCAGCAACTCAGCTCCTGAAGGATTGACTTGAGTGTTGTTCACCATGTTGCTTAGGAAATGGAAGCCTATTCATTATGGACACAAGCCTAAGAACCTGTATGAACGGAAGAACGCACAAAATAAAGCCTTTATGATAAAAAATCTTATGAATTTGAAGTACAGAAAAGGAATACATGCTTTTGAACACTTGAATAAATTTCAAAAAATCTTGAACCGGTTGGCTACTGTGAATATAATACTAGATGATGAGGTGTAAGCATTATTTCTGTTGAGTTTCTTACTAGATAGCTAAGAGACTTTAGTTGTGTCGCTTAGCAACTCAGCTCCTGAAGGGAAGCTAACCTTACATACAGGATAGCATTCTAAATGAAGAAGTCAGGCATAAGGAACAAGGATCGAGTAGCCATTCAGAAGCATTTGTTGTAGTCACACAAAGAAGGGGGAGAAGTAAGACCAGATATCCTTAAAATCTAGACATGTGTGACAAGTTAAGGAGGAGATCCAAGTCAAGAAAGGGTATTACGTGTTATCATTACGACAAGTCTAGTCATATGCAGAGACATTGCAGAAAATGAAAGAAAGAACAGACAAAAGAGAAGGATGAGGAGGAGAAAGAAGAAATAGAGTCAGCTTCAGTTGCAATTGATGGTGATGCTTTCGTTGATGGTGATGTATGTATTTCAGCATGTTCATACCATATTGCTTCCAAGAAGGAATATTTTGCCTCTCTCACTCTTGGAAATTTCAATCGTCAAAATGTTAAATTGTACACTTGCTGAACATCGTGGCATTGGGGGAGTATGTATTAAAATCAATGTTGGCCATGAACTTTGGTTGGAAGATGTGAGATACACTCTTGATGTACGCTTTAATCTAATATCTGTTCATTTTCTTGACAATTTAGGTTATGAGAAATCTTTTACCAATGGTATATGGAGGCTTTTAAGAGGCAACTTGATATTTGGCAAAGGAAATAAGCAGAATACTCTTTGTCACACCCAAGCCAAGATTTGCACAGGAATTGCAAATGTAGCTAAAGATTCCTCTATAGAGTTATGACACAAATGACTTGGTCATTTGAGGAAGAAGGGACTTACAACTCTCACAAAAAAGAAGATCCTACCCTTGACTAGTACACCACAAAAGACCTGCACTGATTGTTTGTTTGAAAAATAATATAGAGTTTCATTTCAAAGATCCTTTTCTCCATCTAGAAAATCCAGTATTTTAGATTTGGTACTTATCGATGTTTACTCTATGATTGATAAGTCTATTGATGGCTGCACATATTATGTTACTTTCATTGATGATCATTTTAGAAAGGTGTGGGCCTTTCCTATAAAATCAAAGGATCAGGTACTAGATATGTTTAAGTATTTTCAAGCTAGTACCAAAAGAGAAACGAGAAAAAAGTTGAAGTGTGCCAGATCTGACAATGGTGGTGAGTATAAAGGACCATTTGAAAACTATTATAAGGAGCAAGATATTAGGCTTGAGAAGACAGTTCCTAAAACTCCACAACAAAATGGGGTTGCTGAGAGAATGACCCATTTGTGAATGGATTCGATGTATGTGCTCTCATGCCAAACTTCCTAAAAGCTTTTGGGGTGAAGTAATGAGAACTGCAGTTTACTTGATTAACCTTTCTCCTTCTGCTTCTCTTAATGGAGATTCACTAGAAAAGAGATGGACAAGAAAAGATGTTTCGTATGATCACCTTAGGGTGTTTGGATGTAGGACCTTTATTCACATTCCCAAAGATGAAATATCCAAGCTTGATTCCAAGTCAAAATAATGTATCTTCATGGGTTACAAATACACAAAATTTAGGTATAGGCTATGGGACCCAGTTGAGAAGAAGATTGTAAGAAGCAGAGATGTAGTGTTCCTTAAAGACCAAATCATTGAAGACTTTAAGAAAAAAGAGAAGTCAAAGTCTGTCAATGAGTTTGCTATTGATCTTGATGAAGAACCTCATATAGTACCACAAGGTGATAGAGGAGAGCAGCAAGAAGATAATGGTGAATTTGTACAAAATGATGCAGAGCCAGCCATTACAGAACAACCACCTCAGTTGAGAAGATCTATAAGAGGCAGAATACCTTTCCAAAGATACTCTTTTGATGAGTATGTGTTGTTGATTGATGGGGGAGAACTAGAAGACTATAAAGAGGCCATGAAAACTAGTCACAAGGAAGAGTGATTGAAAGTTATACAAGATGAGATGAAATCCTTGCATGAAAATCATACATATGAATTAGTGAAACTGCCTAAGGGCAAGAAAGCACTGAAGAACAAATGAGTGTTCAGATTGAAGACTGAACAGAACAGCTCACAACCAAAGTATAAGGAAAGACTAGTTGTGAAGGGATTTGATAAAAAAAAGGGAGTTGATTTTGAAGAAATTTTCTCACCAATGTTCAAGATGTCTTTTATCTGAGTTATGCTTGGTTTGACAGCTAATATGAATTTGGAGATTGAACAACTTGATATGAAGACTACTTTCCTCCATGGTGACATAGAGGAGGAAATTTAGATGGAACAACTAGAAGGATTTCAAGCCAAAGACAAAGGACACTTGGTATGCAGATTGAAGAAGAGCTTGTATGGCCTCAAGCAAGCTCCTAGGGAATGGTACAAGAAGTTTGGGTCTTTCATGATAAACCATGGGCATAACAAAATTAGTTCTGATTATTGTGTATTTATAAAAAAGATTGCAGATGATAACTTTATTATTCTCTTATTATATATGGATAATATGATAATTGTGAGCCATGATAATAAGAAAATTGATAACTTGAAAAAAGATCTTGGCAAGTCCTTCGCAATGAAGGATTTAGGATGTGCAAAACAGATTCTCGAAATGAAGATCTCTCGAGGCACAAAGAATAGAAAGTTGTGATTGTCTCAAGAGAATTATATTGAGAAAGTGCTCAACAGGTTCAATATGGGCAATGCAAAACCAATATACTCCCCACTTGCAAGTTACTTCAAGTTAAGTTCCAATCAGTATCTTTCAAGTGAGAAAAATAAAGAAGTGATGAAGACAGTGCCTTATGCATTCGTGGTTGGTAGCTTGATGTATGCCATGGGATGCACAATGCCGGATGTTGCTCATGCTGTTAGTCGATTTCTCTCAAATCTGAATAAAGAACACTGAAATGCAATGTTTGGATTCTCAGGTATCTCAAAGGCATTCCTAAAGTATGTTTATGCTTTAGTGATGGTAAACCTGTGTTAGATGGGTACACAGATGCAAACAATGTTGGTAATGTAGATTCTAGAAAATTCACTTATGGATACTTGATGACTTTTGCAGGAGGAGCGGTTCTTGGCAATCGAAGTTACAAAAATGTGTTGCATTATCTTCCATTGAGGCTAAGTATGTTGCTACTACATAAGCCAATAAGGAGCTCCTGTAGATGAAGAAATTCCTAAACAAGAGAAGTATGTGTTATTTGCGACACTCAAAGCACTATTCATCTTAGCAAGAAACTTGACTTTTCATTTCAAGTCAAAGCACATTGATCTGAGGTATCACTGGATTTGAGATATGCTAAAGATAAAATCATTTCAACTTAAGAAAATACACAACGATGATAATGCCTTTGATATGATGACTATAGTTTTGCCTATGGAGAAACTTGTTGCTTGCAGGGAGATAGCGGGCATGGCGAACCTACCCACTTGAATGTGAGGAGGGAGATTTATCAGCGCGGTCCCATTCAAGTAGGCATTGCCCACTAACTTTTGTTTTAGTCAAGAGTGGGCACTGCCCATTAAATTGTTCTCTTTTTATTTTCTTTGGCTAGTGAATTACCTCACCTAAATACTTTTGACTTATTTATTTTTTTGCTATATATATACACACACATACACACACATGAGTGTGTGCAAGTGTTAGATAGTGCAAAATCAAAAGGAAAAGGTGTAGAGTTTGTAAGTGCAACTGTGCACCAGAAGCAGAAAGAAAATAAAGAGGGAGTTTAGTTTTAGAGAAGATTTTCTAGAATGGAAAGTGACAAAAATATTAAGGAAATTATTTTTGAGTATTTTGAAAAATATTGTGAATGTCACTATTTTTATCTCATTTGTATTAATCTCTTTGTAAGTCTAATAGTTTTAATAGTGAAAGAAATATTCAAAATTTGTTCTATAAACTTTGCTTTAAAACAATTAAAGAGTGAATCACAAAAATTTCCGTATTATATTTTATTTTTGTTATCTTAATTGTTTTCTCAACTTCTATTGCGGGATCTAATAATTAGAAAGCCCACAAAAGGCCCAAATGCAACAACCAGAAATCTGGAGGGAAGGGAAAGCTGTACCTCCAAGTAGTAAAATAGAAAAATCGGTCGGCGCTGTGGCGATTTCTTTGTATGAGCATAAAACCCAAAGATTGAGGCGAGAGGCAATGGTCAGAGAAAGGAAAGGCACAGTCTCTCGCTAAAACTGTACACAAAAGCAATCCTAGAAACGAAAAGGCATGGAGGGGAACAACCCAATATGTTCAATTATAGCCATAGACCACTCTAATCTCTCTTATAGAGCTTGCTCTCTTTGTGAAAGAACTCTTTTCGATGCTCCTAATTCTCTTTGCAGATTCTGCAACTCTTCTTCTTCCAAGCGCTTCTTTCGCCTTCTTGTAAGCATTTCTTGTTTGTTTTATGCAAATAATGTCAATTTGGAATTTGAATTGAGGTTTTTCTTTGATGGGCAGGTGTCAATAGCTACTGACACAAAGGTGCTTAATGTGATTTGCTTTGATAGGGCTGCTAAGGTGTTGTTTGGATGTTCTGCCGATGAATTTTTTGACTTTGCCAAGTTTCATCCTTTTGCTGGTAAATCTCTTTATTTTTTTAATATTTGGCTTATTATGGCCTTTGTTACTTGAAGTGTAGATTCATTTATCAATGTTAGAATTTGATTGTTATGTTAATTGAATTTATGGAATGAAATGAAAAGTTCTCATTAGTAGCAAACATGGAATCACCAGAAAAATTTACAACATACAAGGCCTCAAGGCATTTGGGTTTCTTCGTTATTTTCATTTGAAACAAAAGAAAAAATAAAGGAAAGAGGATTATGGGGGATCGGGATTTTCTGTTTCCTATATATAAACCTCAGTGACTTTTTGGGTAGTTTAAAAGAACTTAGCAAAATAGGTTGACTTGTTGATCTAATAATGATTACTTTTATGCAGCTGCTAATGCTGGAAAAATTCTAGAAGGGGAGATGTTTAAAATGACACTGTCCAAACCAAAGAATGGTAATGCTCAGCATTTGCGAGCTGTATCAGTTGTGCCTTTGAGGACTGGTTTCCAGCCAGCAATTGAGTCTTTAAGGGAATTGTATGGCGTAAGATAATGTTCTTGATTCCTCTTTTGAATTCTTTGACAGGTTATCTATTTTGATAGGAACTATTATATTTTTTTTTTTATCCTTACAAGTAATCTGGCTAAGTGATTTGTGTGATTTCTATTGTCATTGTTGATAGAAGTTTGCATTGCGCTCTTTAAATACTGCTCGGAGATTAAAAAAGCCAAAATGAGGCTTCTTTTTGTTGTTGATATAGTTTCATTGATTGATTCTCTTTATGCAAATTTCTGGTCAGAATGCTGAGGATTTTTGAATTACATTTTAACTTTAAGGACATGTTATTTTTCCTTTCTACAGAAGTGAAATTGCTTATCTCCAAATGCATATTGTGCACTCAACAAGATAGAAAGTCCTTAAAATTTTCATTTTATATCTGTGGAGAAGTTGAGAATTATATCAACAAAGTAACAGAACCCAGAGTATCAGAACATACAGAACTCCAAAAACTATAGACGTGAGACTGTTGGACCATGCCAAGAAAAGGGTGGCACGTGTAAATGAGACTGTCACTTGGGATAAATCTCATCTTCAATTTTTGTCGGTGCAAGCTTCCCTTGCATCCAGCTTTTCAGCATCTGTAATGCAGCTTTTGGCTGATCCATTGGAACCATGTGCCCAGCCTCATGAACCTGGTGATTGTTATAAGCAATCAAGGATGCTGAAATTAGAATTAGATATCATGGAGTGCTTAAAACAATGAATAAGAGAGAGAAAGTGAAGTCTGACCTTGAGAAAAGTGAGAGGGCCATGGGATTTCAGCTGTCCTGCTTCTTCACCTTCGACAATAAATGGAACATCTGGAGATGCTCCAAATTCTCTCTGGCCTGACCATTCCATTGCCTGAACCCACCTCCAATTTCCTGCAGAAACACAAGTGCATCAAGAATGTTGTGACAGCACAAAATACATTGCTGTTGGGTTTTATCTGAACAATAGAGGCTTACCTAGCCAGTTGCATATGAGATCTTTCTCGCCAGCATAGATAAGTACTTCGATACCATCCTCAAGGAGAGCAGGGATTCCCACTTCAAGATTCCTCATCCAGTCCCTTATCATAGCATCATAAACCTCGCTACTGCATGAAACAAATTCAAGGTCTCCTACCCCTAGAGCATCCCTAACTGTTTTCTCGTTCAGGAAAGTCTCCAGGTTTGAGAAGTCATAGCATAATTGCCCATCACACGTCTTTCTGATATCATAGTACTGCACGGATGGATGAAAGTTTGAATTCTCACAAACAATTTAAATTTTTATTTGTTTGAAAATTTAGTTCAAGTGTTTCCTTACATTTATGTCTCCAGCAACTTGTAAGATCGCATTGAATATGTCGTTGCACACGCTAAAAGCAGATTCACAAGAGTATCCACCATTTGTTCCTGGCAAATAATGCGCAGGTGAATATAATCAATCAAGGGCAGAGTTAATGATAATTCAGATGCTACTTAGAATAAGCAAGAGAAATTACCACAAGCTTTGGTTGCCTGCTCACATTCTGGAATCATCTTGTTAATTCGCTCATAATCAGATTGTTGAATTAAGCTATTATCCAATGCATAATCTGTGTATGCTTTGTACTGGATTTCGGGATTTGTTAGACCATTGCCAATGGCAAATCCCTGTTGAATGATTTTTATGTAATTAGTAAAATTACAAACCAATTAAGAAATTATTTCTTTTTAAAGGATATTTGTGTACCTTGAGGTTTATATGAATTCCTTCCTTGTTTTTGTTTCCCCGGTGAACCCTGGCAGCGAAAGCAGGGATGTAGTGGCCAGCGTAAGATTCTCCAGTTATGTAAAAATCATTTTTAACCAACTCCGGATGCTGTTTGAAGAATGCCTGTTGTACAGATACTAGTCAGTTGGTATATAAAAACTAGATAATTTGTAACACAAACTTACAATAAATCTGCAGAGACTGACCTGCAAAAAATCATACAAGTCATTGCTAACACCAACTTCATCATGTCGTATATCATTATCATCTGTCGTAAAACTGAATCCAGTGGCAGTTGGCTGGTCAACAAATATGAGGTTGGATGCCTGCAAAAGAACAAAAAATCCTGCATTTAATGAAATGGAAGTAGCAGAGATTTGCAGTAGATTTTGCCTTAGAATTACAAACAATTTTCATGACATACAATGAGCAGAGAAGCATTCAAGAGTTTAACACTCAAGAGTCAGAGCACCATAATACCTTATCCCAACCATAATCATTCCACAAAAGAGACAGGTTATTTGCAATTTGGAAAGGTCCATTTTCATAAAACAATGCCAATTCACTGCTGCATCCAGGCCCCCCAGTCAACCAGATAACAACAGGATCATCATCCTTGCTATTCCGCGATTCGAACAAGAAATAGAACATCCTGAAAATAGCAGGGCATATAATAAAAGTTTTGCAATGTTAATACTAATATAGAATTGGGTCAAAAAACAATTTACAGACACAATAAACAAAAACAGAACTCAATTCAGTCTACCTTGCAGCTTTAGTATGAGGAAGCTTGTAGTACCCTGCATGGTGTCCTAAGTCTTGAACAGAGGGCCCTGACCCTGAATCACCAAGAAGATTCAATTTTAATGGTTTTTCAACAATTTCAGGAACAGTTACCAAGGATTCATCACTGATTGGGAGATTGATTGAGTGCTTAGGAAATAAGTTAAACCCTCTGATAAAATGTTCTGCTTGCAGTTTTGGCAGGCTGATAGGGGATGATGCATATGAGAAAGGTGAAGAAACGGAGAGGAAAAGAAAGAAAGGGAGGAATCTGTAAGAGAAAGTTAATGACATTTTCTTTAATGAGAGAGATTTGAAATGATGGTATTGTGGATGGAAAAGGAGTTTGAATGTTGGGTTTATATAGAGTTTGATGAACCAAGTTGGCAGATAAAAGCTGTGTGAATAAAAGAGACTGAAGAGTAAACTTCAAAATACTTTTTGGCACTTCTTTATGCAATATTTATGGAATTTTGTTTCATTGGTTAGCTTAATCTTTTCTTATTCTTTTCGTCTTCTTTTTCTTTTTCACCTGTATTTTTCCTTTTCTGGTCTGAAGCATCAAGATTGGTCAATGTGACATATGCAGCTTGGACCTTTTTTTATTATATTGAAATAAAATTTTTGTTGTCGGTTTTAATTTTCACTCTTAACTAATCGTGTCTTTATTATTAAATTAAAAAACTAATTCAGGTTAAAACTCTTTAATTCTACAAAATATAACGTACAGTATGTTAATTTGGTTTAATTAATCCATAAATAAGATTTTATCCTAAAAAAAATTTATAAATAAGATTTAGCTAACTGATGAATGAAATTTAGAATTATACAAGAATTAAGATTTATAGGCTATTAAAACGGACACGAGCCCAAATATTTCATGTAAATATTAAAAAAATAATCTAAATTGAAGTTAGGGTTTAGAATATCTCAAAGATAAAGTCATACAAAGTAGAAATATTAACAAATTATTACTATAAATGGACTCAAACTATAGGAGGATAAATTACTTTTTAGTCACTGAAATATGTTAAAGTCACTATTTAATTATTGTATTTTGAATAAATAATTGGATAGTCCTTGATTTTGGATTTCTTAAACTATTTAATTTTTTTTTAAAAAATAATTTTAATCATTAAATGAAGGATTAAAACTAAGTTTGTATTAAATATAAGGGATTAAATAGTAACAATAATTTAAGTATATTAGCACTAAAAATTTAAAATTTGAAAACTGAATTTTTATGAAGATGAAAGTAGATTATTTAGCCAATCAATGGTAGTTGAAGATTTCGAATTTAAGCTCTCTCAACTATAAAATTTTTTATCGAAAGATAATTAAAGAGAATGAGAAATTTCAGATTTGAATTTTTTGATCATAAAAATAGTCAGTGATAAAGTAAATTAAAAAGCAAATGACCCTTATTTTGTAGGTAACAATCCATTAGAGCTACCAATAAAAAAAATGCTGATTTTTTATAGTTGTGTATAAGGAGTCAATCAGGACAAAATGAATGTTGGGGTCATAACCCAACTGTTAATTCCATTATTCCATTATGATTAGAATGTAAATATAAACAATCTCACCTTACACTAGGGCCACTAATTGTCTAATTAAAACAAGAAAATGTAATCACTTTTAAAAAGTAGAAATACTTTTTTTATTTATTTATCCTTTCCCATTCTAATTATCTAATTTAATAAATTAATATTACTTTATTAATTATGAAGCTCATTCTATGGCAGGAGCATCATGTAATTATGCTGGTCTTCAAACTAGTTTGGGTCTATTTCGCAAAATTAATTGTTTTGATAGCTGTTAATTATTTTAGTAGCGTTTAACTATTAGTTATTTCAAGTTACATGAATTAACTTTTCACAAAAAGTTATCCTAACCTTTAAAAATCAATTCAAACCTTATGTTACCGAACAACTTTTTATGTTATCGAACAATTTTTTACGCAACGTTCAACATTTTGACTAATCAAAACTCTAAAAACTACTCAAAAAATTATTGTCCAACACAACTTTTGTTTTGTATTTCTCTTATTATCGTTTATGAAGTTTTTTTTTTCATTAAAAAAAATTTTGAATAATCCTAGACTTTGTCAATTGCCAAGAAAATGACTAATCTAAATTACAATAATTGAGATATTATTGCTGCCAAAGACCCACATGGAATACCATCATATCACTGAACAATTTCTTAAAGTTCATTCATAGTCATTGTGCCAATTTGGCTGAGAGTACATTTCATCTTTGGCTTACCTTATCTTCAAAGTTTTCTAAAACTAGTAGTCTCTTAACAAGGATGTTGCCCATTGAAAAATGGAAAATAATTATTTAGTCCCTAAAATTTGATGAAATTATTTAAGCAATCCTTGTTTTTGGGATAAATATCCACTGTCTCATTAACATTTGCATCGTCAACATAAATAATCTTTCCGTGTAATTTTAAGGATTTATTCCATTAAGTCATAAGAAAATGACAAAATACCCCTAGATAATATGAAAGCTACAAACTCATTCTCGTCGTCTCCTCCAAAACCTTCTCCTTTGTCTCTTCAAAGAAAACTAATTTTTTAATATTTGCGGTGAATCAACAAAAATAAATTAACATACTGATTAAATTCGGATAACGTAGAAAACTGTAAAAATTAGCATAATCAATTAAAAAGAAAAAGAAAAAAAATTAATGATAAATACAATATTTTACATATATGGTTTTTTAATTTTCTTAAATATAGAATAGGAATACAGTGGAAGCAAAATGTATTAATTAACTTAAGAGTAGGGTTACTTTACTAAAAAGATAGAAAGATCTGAGTTAAGGTGGGTTACACAAGTGAATGAATAGATAGGATTGCGTGCAAGACATCTATGCAAAGACTATACCCTAAAACAAGGGTTAATGAACTCCACAACTCTACGATGCGTAACAGGAAACATCGATTTCACTTAACGTCATAAGTTCTTACATATCACCAAAAAAAAAAAAAAAGGCATCACGTCTATCTCTTCGTACACCATAAATAATACCTATAATTAATTAATTCCTCAAGTTATATATATATATATATATATATATATATAAAAAACTTGCAACTGAATGTGAGTAACGACTCTGCTAGACAGCTGCTCACAAACCGAGTCAGCAAAATAATGAAAGTTGACCCAAATCTCACTTAGTAACTCAACTAACAAGTAAACTTGAGTTGGGTAATTGATTCGTTAGGCTAATCAAATATAAAATAATTATAGTTTCAAGCTCAAGTTGAAACTCAACTCCAATTAGTTAATCTTTATTTTAATGGTCAACTGAAGATTAAGTAATTATAATTTCACCCTTCATAAAATGAACTCCAAAGCTTGAGGTGAGATGTAAAACAAAACAATAATGCTACTTTGACTTTTCTTTTAACGAGTCCGTTGGCCTAAAACTAAAACTAAATCCTATTTGCACTGAAATTTAAAAGAAATAAAATACTCTTAGCGAGTATTTGCTTCAAAAGTATTAAACCATTTATCCAAATCTTTTTTAGTATAAAATGTAATTTTTGAGCTCACTACGACTAAAGCTATATTAAAATTTTTAAACTTTTACAAAAGTTAGTATAGATAATCTCATTATTACTCTCTCATTCCTCCTTTTATATATAGTATAGATAGATTGAAAAACTTATAAGGTGATTGAATATGAACCAATTAACAGGACAGGAAGCTAATTATTATTATTTGTTAATTACGGTTCGATTCAGTTCCATATGATTTGATTGAGTAGAAACTAAATCAAACTTTTTTAGAAACGGTTTGTTAAATTTTACACCAAATCAAACCAAGCTATATAAAACTGGGGATTTGATCCGATTTAGTTTGGTTTAATGATTTGAACCATTTAATAAACACCCTTAATTGTAATTAAAATATATCCAAACTCAGTTATGTAACACCTTACAGTCAAAATAATATAAGGATCGATAAATCCACTGTAATTCTAATTACATTGCAGATAATTTAAGATAGCAACAGCTAGGGATGAAGCTAGCATTTTAAATTAAAGGGAGCAAACTGTTACGACAAATCTCAAGGTGTACAAATGGTGAACACAGCTACAAATTTCTAACTTTTCCAAGGCTTGAACCCTAGCACTGCAATGCAACTATATAACACGCTTAAGAAATTTCCAGAGGTTGTCATATCCTTCTTATATTGTTCACAAATTCATAATAAAAGCACATAAAACATGATTAGGGAATAAACATTACCCTGCAACCACAAATCAACAAAGAACGCATTGCACTTGCGTCTACAATGACTGTTCAAAAAAAAAAAAAACAACACTATGATTATGCTTTGGTCTTAATCATCAAAAGCAGGACGTGACTGCACTCTTGCTCATGAACAAAACATTCCTTTACGGATCACCTCAATGAAGTATTAGTTCAGAACAATTTGACAGTATATCAAAAATAGATCATATATATTAGAAGCATATCAAAGTTGAGCTAAAAAGTAGACATTAACTACTCCAGATATTGCTATTAAGTCAGGATATAAACTAAATTTGGTATGGTAGGATTACATTGTGCAGCCAAGATAACAGATTTGCATTGCCGAGTTATGAATTATTTTTATATTGCTGCATCTTTTTGTACACATAAGGAGAATGACAGGCACCAATAAAAATGCCTCTTAAGTTAGATATGATACAAATAGCAGCTAATGACTCGAGTTTTGTAAAAGATAAAGCTGCTTTCATTATATAATACACGCATTTTGATTCGTCTTATACACTCACTGTCAATTGTAAATGCAGTTTCACTCAGCAGCAATTTCATTGTAATCAATGAATAATGCAAGTTAATGAGCTGAAAGCCCTTATCCAAGTCATCAGCAGAGAAGGAAGGGGCTTAGGCTCAAATTATGACCTAACTTTGGCAAGTCGGGCCCTTATTTCTTCTAGTTCTTCCTCATCATCTACACCCTCAGCAATGGCTTCTTCCTAAAAGAATTAAAAAGAATATTTTATTTTACGGCTAAAAAGCATCTTCCACATGATTCATTACCTTGTTTTAATAGTTCACACATACCTCCTCAGCTGTTCTTGCTGGCCCAGCTGATTGCTTCACTCTCTCCTTCCTGACCGCTTCTGGTAGTTGTGCAGCTGTCTCACCAGCTATAGCAGTCAAAACCTTGTCAACTTCTTCCTCAATTTCTTCTTCAATATCTTCAGAGTCCAGTGTATTGTCAAGAGCATCATTCACAAATTCCTCAATTACCCCTGCCTGCAAATCATGATAAAAAATGCCATCCAATAAGGGCATCAATATAAGACTTCTCCTAGTAGGCAAAACCAACAGGTATTATTCATTTTTGAGAATAAGAAAAAAGGAAGATCAACCACCTTGGTCATTTCTTTGCTAAACTCCATCATCGTGGTAGCCACTTCAGGAGCCTTCATGAGATTATTGACAAGCTTCATGACCTCAGCGCTCTTAGATAAATGACCCACTGTACGGGCAATTGCTGCAAAATCAACCAAAAAGAAAAAGTAAATCAAATATCAGGAACCAGTCAATATGAGTAATGCAGTGACACATAGACAATGAACACATACAAGCTATTTTATTTACTTCTTATAACCCGATACAAATTATTCCATTTAGTTAGTATGGCAGTTGTACTGTCTATATATTTTGTTCTATCTATATCACATAACTAGGTACAGTGGCACATTTGATTGAGTATTTGTAAGGCAAATCCGTTAAGCCGCTGGAAGTAGCAGGTTAAAGTTTTTCTTTATTTATTTCATTTGAATTGTGCTATCAACCAAAACAAGCCTTCCACAGCTACTTTCAAACTTCTGTTGATTTAAATGGAATTTATAAAATCTTCTACACTTCTTCCCATTTTATCAGTCAACATTTAGTTGGATTAAATTCAAAACAATTCTATAATTGATATGCATCTAACTAATCTTCTTCTTCTTCTTCATTCCTTGTTCTTTCTTTCTACAGTAAAAGGTGAACTGGACCCATCATCTTCTATTTTTCTATCTAGGAAAAAAATCAAATCATATAAAGCATCTCAGAATTAAATTTCTCAGCTATAAACTATTTGAAGTTATAATTGAGAGGAAATCCACTTTATTATTCTCCTTTCTCCTCTTTATTTTTGTTTGATTAGATTTATCCATTTTTTCCCTCTAAGACAGGATTGAACAAGTAGAAAGCATCCTCAAATTTCAAAAGTAATAGCAGAAAGAGGGAGACACCCAACTTCAAATTAAGTATAAAAGATAAAGGATACGCAGATTATATAAGTAATTGGTATGACAAAGAAGGGCATGGCCATTAAGTCCACGGTAGCTCAAATTTTGCAACAAAAACTCGGTGAACTTGCACAGCATACGCAGCTAGTTAATGTTAAGAATGCAAAGAATTGTGATAATTTCGGATCATTTAAGATCTAAATCAGCAGCAGATCTAAAAGCCTTCTTATTATTACGTGTTAGAAAGACAAAAATCTTGAATAAGATGAGCTCCCACAGTCCCTATGATAGGCCTTGAATATTATTAAGATGATACTCAAGCCCATTTATGCAGGATATGTAAAGGAATGAAAAGGGCAACCATTTTTTAGGCTGAGAAATCACTAGTGGTGGTGTCTTAATTTCCTTTATTACCTAACAGCTAATAACAATACCAATAATCAATATTCAAAAATCATACATGGCAGGAAGCATAGAAAATATCATATATAAACATTACTACTGACAAATAGTACACAGAACATGCTACCAAGCATTCAAAAAGGCCGGGAAGGGAAAACTAGAAACATCCTTACACACAAAAACAAAACCACTTGTCTTTAAAGCACTAAATTACCTTTAAATATTTCAACATCTATGCACATTATTATTCATTGTCCCCATAACAAGTTGAGATTTACAGTCTGACACAAAATCTCCTAGGTTCGTAACCAAATAAGATTGTTGGCCTCTTTCTACAATTGTGGAGAGAGTCCACCTCAATAACCCTCTCCAATCCAATGACAGAATAATCTTCATTAATTAACCACATTCTCAAAGATGCCAACATACAAGAGAAAATTGTTTGCCCCTCACCTAACCTCATCACCTTCCAATCTAAAACTACCAACTATCACCATATTTCTGATCCATTCTGAAAGAAACGAAGTCTTTGTTCAATCACTAATTGAAGAAAATTTCGCTGTGACATTTCTCATCCATGTGATTCACTTTTCTTTCTTTTCTTTTTTTTTTTTTTTAACTCTTTTACCCTAAAGCAAGATGCAGCCTAAGACTTAAGCGTCAGACTACCTCAAAATTAGAGCCTCCCATTAGGTGAGCAAAGGCCAAGGGAATCGATTAGTTTCATGAGAAATCACAACCATACAAATCAAATTAAGTTCAAATAGATATCTCATTGGAGGATTTCAAAGAACAATCTCATTACTGCCATATATACCCCCAAGAGTCCTCCCCAACTACCCCAAAACAATCCTTGGCATGGTGGATAAAGACTTTATCTTTTCTGCTCTACTTGTACAAACAACACCTCCAAATTCTTTCAAGTCATAAACAATCTAATTATGGTTCATTTAAAGCATCTTTCCAACCAGTCATAATGGTATTCTAGTGATGAGGCTTCCACATTTTAGGCTCTAGCGAGGGTCAAAGACAGTTTATTTTGACTGACAAAGATGCTATTGCTAGATCCTACTTTGTGGTTAGAAACATTTCTCCCAGCATATAATAGAGAAACTTTAAAATAGCACCAAGGCTCACCAATATGTAACCACCGAGGCTACCATAAAACAAATTGCAATGCATCTATTTCTTTTAGTTTCTTATTTAGCATCAAGATACTGCAAATCACAAAGAATAAGAGAAAGAATCAGAAACTTTGGTATTAAGTTTGTGGTTTGAATCACAAACTTACAACAATAGACAAAGAACACAACTGATCACTCACATGCAGCTGCAATCATTAGAGCCAAAAATTAGAGCAGAAGCTGAATAAGAGATGTAACGTACCGACACTTTCACCAAGGTGCATTGATATTGAATTCATTTGTGCCTTATTTTCATAAAGCCGGTTTACTGTTTTTCTGGATCTCACAATTTCCTTGGCAAGTGCCTGCAATAGATTACAAAATGAAAATCAAAATTAAAAAAAAAAAAGTAAATACATATTATATTCTAGTACATGCTGCTTTCAGCCTTATGCCTTCAAGAAGAACACTTGGGAAAGTTTACAAGGTAAAGAAAAGGACATCCACTAACATGCAACCTCAAAGATTGTGCCTTATCCAGTCTAAAATGTAGTATTCACATAAGAGGTGCACCGAAACTTTTATATAAAACAATAAGAAATCAAACATGAAATAATAGGTTGCCTGACAACTGTTATCATATCTGAACATGTACCATTACATTGTAGACGGAGATCCTAATTGATAGATTACAATTGGGGTTTCACTTCAAAAAACATGGTCACCAAACTTACCGCATGGTGGTGCGCATTCAATGAAAGTGGCAATAAGGTGTCAACTATTAACCAGATTAATCAACAAATATGAAGTCCATTATATTTGTAACAACTGATGCTAATATATCTCAAGAAAACAAAAAAGTACTGGCGACACTGAAAAAAGACCCAACTTTCCTGCTTCAGTATCACACTCAACCACAATTACAAATGAAAAAACACGAAACAAAACCAACGTGGCCATCTACCATTTTCTTGTATAACATTTTTTCACAGGACAAAGATATGTAAAACCTTCAACAAATTTAGAGAAAACTCAGACTCAAATTGAGAGTTTCCATGGTTAAGCAAGAATACAACATTTTACATCCTCGGGTGCTTCATAATAATAACAGCGAATCTATACAATCTGGCACACAGGTAAAAGAAAAGGAATGAACTTTATGAATCAAAAGAACAAAAAATGGGCAAGAACACTTCGCAATAATTGATCAATACATTGAGGAATTGATTTTGGTAGTGGTAATAGCAGTAATACCTTCGCAGAACCCATGTCATTTCTCTTGGCAGCCTCTTTGATTGCTTTATGTACACTTTTCTCTTCTCTCTGTATATCTACAATCCAACCAAAATAAATAAACAATTCAGAATCCAGGATAAAATTAACAATACCCACTAATCAAAAAAGAAAAAAAAAAACCCAGATCCATGCAACAAAACCTGACCATCGAACAAAAAACTAAGACAAAAATAAGAATAATTAGAGAAATTGCCTCGGATTTGGCGCTCAATGTTGCGACACTCTTGACGGAGCCTGCGTTGCCAATCTCTCAATTGCTGTTGGGGGTTCGGTTTCGGCTTTATAATGTTCATCACTTTCTCCATTTTTTTTTACTTTTCTTCTAACGGGTATCTGATAGCTTAAGACCAAAGCGTGTTAATCCTCGCGACGAAGACGATTCTATTGCTACTGGAGATTAATTTTGATCTATCGAATTGAAGATTGTAGGACTTTTGTATCTGAATTTTGAAATGCGAAATTTCAACTTGGGCTCTCTTCTGCGCGTAAAAGGGCCAATTCCTTTCCTTACGTCAAACGACAAGCATGTATTTTGTATGCTGCAATACGTGTTGAGCTAAACGACACAGTCATTTGTTTTTTAAAGACCTGTAGAGTTTTGTCGCGGTTATTGAGCGATAGTAGATGCCCATGTCCTTTGTTTTACAATTTTCGATTTTTTTTTTTCACAAATAAAAGTGGAAAATTAAGTTGATATAAAAAAATCCATAACATAACTAATAAACCAATAATTACCAACAAACAGAATGAACAATTAAAAAAATTAAATTTTATGTACAAGATCAAGAGTTTGATAATGAAATTATTACCGTTGGAAAAAATTGGAGACGTTATCTAGTTGATAAGAGTTTGTTTCAGAACGACCAATGTTTTACCAACTAGTTGTTTTTCAGATCCCTTACTCCTATTAGTAGAAGGACAAGAATACGTTTTCATTTGCTGGCCGTTTGCTTGGGTGTTTCTAGGCCGTGCTCGAGCGACAAGACGTTTTTTTTCCGTGTAAACTGTAATTAACAATGTATGGGCTCCGGCCCATTTCTATTTCAATGGCTTGTGAAACTCTGAAATCAGAATATCGTGGGCTTCTGTTCAAGTTGAGTCATTTTCATCTTGTAAAAGACACAGAAAATGAAATTTATTGAATTTGAGTCATTTTCATTATAAGTATTATTATTAATAATTTGATGAAGGTTATTAAATGGAAGATTTACTGTTCCCTATAATTCATGATATCCATTGGACCTTTCATGTATAAAGAAGAAATTTCAATTTCCCATTTTTTTTTCATATTTTAGACTAATTTGCAAATTACTCTCATACCATATGGTGACATTTACCAAATTTTAGCTTTCATGTCCAAATTAAACAAATTTGTAAAAGTTCTGAAGTCTGGTTTAACATTATTATTGTTTATTTTGAAGTAAAAAATAATCATGTTGGCCCAATCAACAAGTTCTTTTCCTATATTTTCTCTTTTTTTGCCTAAAACCGATTTTGGAAAAACAAAATTCAGATTTAAAACTTACTCTCAGAAACGATATTTCAAATAGTCATTATTAATCGTCCTTGAGAATTCTTTAATATTTTTTTACCTAAAATAAATATAAAAATAAAAAGATTTGTTTCTTTAAGAGAACATATATAAGATAAAAGGCACCACACCTCGTTGATTAAAATCATCACAATTTTAGTAATTGCTATAGCTTTCAAAGCAAGCCCAAATGTCTAAAATGCCTTCAGCAATTGAATACAAATCGCATTTTAGATGTTGTATCTTATTATATTGAAAGTTGGGTGAAATTCAAAGTAGGCAGCAAAATATACTAATTAACAATGAAATTTTCGATAGCGCTTTTAATGAAATTTAAAATGTTTTAATATAATCTTAGTTAAAATCAATTAAAAAATTGCATTTTATTAGTTGATTGAATGTATTTATTAAAGTTATTTTTTAGATAAATATATAAAAATAATTAAGCATTTTAAAATTTTCAGCTTTATCTTTAATAATGGCACATTTGAAAATTTTTTATATTTTATTTTTTAAATATTTCATTCTATTCTAATTATAATTTAAAATATTTTATTTAGAAGAGAGATAAAAAAAATTATATTTTTATCAATATTCTTCTTTTTCTTTATATTTGTATGTTTTGATTAGATATATTTTTTCAAAATAAATACTTTTATTTAAGAGAGAGATAAAAAAAGAAAAAAATATATTATTTTCATTCTTTATATTTCTCTGATTTGGTTGGTTTTTTTTAAAAAATAAATTTTTAAATAAAATATACAAAATTAAAATTTTCAAAATTTTTAATTTTTTACTTTTTAAAATTTATTTTTAAATAGAATGAATATGTGTGTGGAATGATGAACAATTAAAATTTTTAATTTTAGAAATATATATAATATTTTATTGATATATTTATATATCTATATACATTAAAACATTTTTCTTTAGATAAGTTCTAAAAAAATTTTATTCTTAATAATAATTTTTTATTTTCTTTTTCGTTACTAAATAGCTTGTAATTAATCAGCATGGATTTCCACCAGATTGAGCATCACACCATTTCAGTGATATGTGTGAGATCCCAGGTAGATCTTCCTGATCTTTCACTCCCCATGATCACGTACCTCAAACTACCCAAACTCAAGCGTGTATATATTTAAGACAAGACCTATGGATGAATTCTCACTGATCAACTAGAACACCTTGATTAATTTACAACTATTAAATTGGTGTGGTGAGCATAGATCAAATAAGTCAAAAAGGCATTCTTAAGCACTTGAAAGCACCCCACTTGCTCATAATCCTCAAAGCAAATCGAATAACCATGCATTTTGCCATGGAGAGGACCCCTCGTGCCCAAGGCAAGAAACGTTGAAGGCACTAGCACTATGAACCCACTCTGTTAAGTGTCTCTGCGCTTGATCTGCAAGCAGCGGCACTACACACATAAGCCTATGGTGACTCTGCATCTATCCTCCAAAGGATTCTTTCTCAGCTAGTCAACTAAATCCCATCCGAGAGACGACCCCAGGATCATTTGGTCACGAAGGACACACCTCAAGGAACCACAGGAGGGAGGTAGAAGAGGAAGATTCCTTTCGGCACTTAAAAACTCAGTACAAAGCCCAAAACCTAGATCAACCCACCCCACTGCTCGGAAACGCGGGGTATGACTCGGAAGAAGAGTTCCGAGCTAAAACCCTCCAGATACTAAAGGACTTTTGAGAAGCAGGAGATAACACAGACTTTGGATTAAGGAATAACTCACCTCCAGTGCCTGAGGTTATGGCAGTACATTTTCCCTATAAGTTCAAGAGTCCAAACTTCGAAACATTTGATAAGACCTCTAATCCGAGAAGTCATTTAGCAAACTTTCGTACGGTGATGCATATCCAAACAATGATAGATGCATTACTATGCAGAGCTTTTCCTATAACCCTAAAAAGACCCGCTCAAGAGTGGTTCGACACCCTTAGGAGGTGGAGATGAAGTCGGAGGAGTAAGCTCAATAAACATTGGTGGTCTTATAGGAGGAACCTTCAGCTCGCTAAAAGTGAAAGTGGTGCCACAATCATTGTTTCCTTTTGTCACAAAGGAAGATCAGCACCCGCAACAGGGTTATAGCTAGTTTGGTTCACCAAACGCCTGCCTTGATTAGTCGCGATGCACTCCGCCATCTTTTTAGTTAGTCTGGGAGGCATGTAACAAAGAGGCAAGTTATAAAAGTTAGTGACAAAATGATAAACAATAAAATCAAGCCTAAAAGCTCACCCTTAGGAGCTTTTCTTTTCCTGCATCCCCAAGGATGGGGGTTTTGTGGTATATTCTCATCAAGCAGGGGGAGAAGAGGAGGGTCCAATGCATAGTGTTTCATAAGTGCCACATGCCCATCCTCCTCGGAAGCTAAGTCTCAAAGATGTCGTAAGTGTAGAGCATCAAAACCCCAATGAGTTAGTACTTCAAAACCATATTTGTGCATGACAACGAAGAACCTCTCCTTCCACTTCCCTTTCAGGGATGAGCTCTTTAGAGGAAACATTTTGAAATCCTTTCAAGCTTTTAGAAGCGGATGAACACCCTCTTGCTAAGTAAAATTAAACATGTGATGGAGGTGGTGGACGTTTAGCTCAAAACCCTCCTAGCGAGTGAGAATATTTGCTCCCATAATCATTTGAATATTGTTCAGAGCTATCTAATTAACAGTAATGTCCCAAACATTACAAAAAGACACTAAGATCCAAGGGAGAGGCAACCTCACCCTAGCTTGGTAATCCTCTAAGTATAACATAAGAGATTGGTGGCCTAAGCGAGTATAGGCTCTCATACCGGTAGGGGGGAGGCTCAACACATACTTAGGAGGGATAAGATACCGAGCACGATGCTCCTTCAGGTCTTGCTTGGTCATGATAAACTCAAGATTCCAAAAATGTTACCTAAGGCATACCGGCTTGCTGCCATAAGGTTGGGGAGATTGTTCGAGAGTTTGTTCTAGGGTAGTCTCATCTCTCAACTAGGGGATGACAATACTTGACCCACTTCGATGTACCATAACAGGCAAGTCCTACAACCTTCGCCTAATCAAGCAAATTTCCTCCTTCGAATCTAATTCTAAATCCCCAACACCCAGAATAATATGGTCATTGTCCAAGCCCGTGTCTCCCCTCTCACAAAATAGAGGATCAAAATATGTAGAAGCAGAGGCCTCATCCTTGTTTCATCGATTGCGACTCATTTTCTAAAAACGAAAAACCTAAAAATAAAGAAATGAAAAATAAGTAGAGATGAAGGCAAAGGTTACCTGAAATAATTAAAAAGGAGGCACAAGGATGATTTGAGGGTAGTGTGTAGAAAAGCTCAGGATCGCAGTAGCAACTCCTTAAGTAGTGGAAGAATCCTCTGCAAACGTCGCTAGGAACTAAACTGTTGTGGTCTCTGAAGAATCACCTTCTCAATCAATTTTTTAAATTTTAAAGTTGATGGTTACTCCTTTAAAGAAGCCCCAATGACCGCCAATTTTGCATTTGGGCATGTTATGTTAGGCCTGTTGGGCTACTTAGAAAAATTCAAAAACCTAAGAAGCGTGGCAACACTATGCCCAAATAGGAGAGGCCTAGAGGACAATGTCATTGTTCGCCCGTTGTTTTATGGGGAGGGGGGACAACTAATAAGCATGAATTTCCACGATATTGAGCACCACATCGTTTCAGTGATATATGCGAGGTTCCAAATAGATCTTCATGATCTTCCACTCCCTTTGATCATGTACCTCAAACTACCTAAACTTAAACATATATATATTTAAGACAAGGCAAATGGATGAATACTCACTTATCAACTAGAACACCTTACTTAATTTACAAGTATCAGTAACTATTATCATTTTAATTTAATAAGAGATTTATATCTCCCTTGTAATAAATAAACGGTCTCTTGATGATTAAACATTTTTAATTTTCTTGATATTTTTACTCTTATATTATAAATTTATTTGATTTGAAAAAAAATAGTGTTTAAGTATCACGACCCAAAACCGTGGACCGGATCGGTACTAGGACCTAGGTAAGCTTAAGGCATCCGAGGCCCGTAGTAAGCCTAAACTATCACAATCCATCCCTATTATCATTTGACTATCGGAATAGCAAGCCCATATTATGACATTTTTTTTTATAAGACAAACAGAGTTAATAATTCTAATCCAGCATTAGTATTAAATACTAATCGCAGCTCGGGCTCATATCCATATAATAAAAATATTT
>CANUEX010048784.1:0-27814 GCA_948099535.1 Jatropha multifida
GGGAGGAAGAAGAAGGAGGTGGGAATTTAAGGAAAAAAAAAAATAATAAAATTAAAATAATAAAAAAAAATAATAAAATATTATAAAGTTTTTTAATTATTAAATAAAAACAAACTGTCCAAGGTAAGTTGCCGGGGAGAAAAAAATAGTGACGCACAGTGTTTTTCAAAAATATTCGATTCGGGTCTAATTTAAATTAATTCGGTCCAATTAAAAAAAATATTGGTCCGATCTTATTCGATTAACGGTTATTCAATAAATTTTTGGGTGAACCAAAATGATTTTCGATCCCCATAATATTACGTGGCGTAATATTATTGGCTAATAATTTACAATTTAAATTTAAATGGGAATGTTTCAAAATAAAAATTTCAGGGTATTACAGATACTAGCTCTTTTGGAGTCTTTAAATACTGTCTTACTATCAAAGCCATATTTATCTTTTCATATTTTGATATACAATAAGTACATAATTAATATCCATATATGTCACATTATTTCTACCACTTTTGGTGGTAAAATTTAGCCTTAGTTATATAGCCACAATAATTGCAAAGATCATTACTTCAACTATAATCTTAGTAATATTCTCATTGACAAATATATTTTTATTATTATTCACGCCCATGTCCATTTATTGCATTCGCTTTAGGAAATGTTTTATGTCTAATTAGCCGGATTTAACTATCCGCACACCCATTATTATATACGGTTTCATTCTCTTCAGAAAATAGAGCAGATTCAGTTGGATGAACTTTATAATTTTTCATTAAGATTTCTTTTATTTTGCTTAATGATGAAAAGGATATGAAATAAATTTAAAATATATCTTAAAATTTTTCTCTTGATATTGCTACTTCAGGAGCATATTCGAGGTATAAATATCATTAATAATTCTAGATCAAGAGCTAATATAAGCTCCAAACATAATAATAACAATGTCTTCAATATATTAAAAATAAATCAACTATCAAATTTTGTATTGCATGAATAATATATACTGATATATAGAAATAATTATAATAATAAAACAATAGTCTTAATACTCCAGAATATAATTACTTTCAGTTTTACAAGCTTTATAACAATAAATGCATTCATTCATGTGAGCTTTTGATCATTATACATTTCTTTCAAATCATACCAAGGAACGAACACATATTTAATTGTCAAATATTTAATAGAGAAAAATTATTACCTTTGGAACTATTTCAACAAGATTCTCAATTGTATTTTTAAAATCTATTGTATTCAAATATATTCTACCACCTTTTATATTCATAATAAATAATTCTTACTTGTATTGGAAATAAATGATGATTATTCCTTAAAAAAAAATTATAATTCTTACTCGTAATTCAAAATGTCATAAATTCAATATCTATTCGAGAGCTGATCAAATTTAAACTTTAAATATAACAAGAAAAATATTATTTTAATAATTGACAAATAAATTGATAAGTTTAGTTTCACATAAATATATGTATCAAATAATATTAAATATTGGTATAGATCAATATATAGAAACAAATAAGACTATCAATATAATTAAAATAGTAAATACTTACCATGAAAATACATGTACGGAACACAATCAAAGGATTAACAAAATTGATTTAATCACAAATAATAAACTCACTAGCTAATAGTCATATCACCAATGCTAGATGAATTGAATTTATAAAATATGGAAAATAAATGAAATAAATTAAAATATATATCTAATATCTGATTACTTAATAATAATAATAATAATAATAATAAACAAAATAGTTTGATAGACACTATACCATGTATTTAAATATTAGTGTAACATATTTAATGGGCCTAAAGTTTTATAGATCAATCAATCAAACAATATGACACTCTTTTCAATCTATCAATCATATGTATACCAACAATTATATATATACAATTCATAATAAAAATAATTAAATATTAACTTTATATGTTAATGTATAATAAACATCGGTGTGTAATAAACATACCTTCTAAGTCTAACATAATTAATAGGAAATGTTACCTTTGAGCAAGCGATTCGATCAAGCGGTAGAGCAAATCGTACTGATAGCGTGTTATAAAATAATATGAAATTAAAGACAAAAAAGAGAAGAAATAAAAAGCAAGTTATTAGAGGATATGAGAGTGTGTTATAATTGATAAAAGCTACATATATACAGTTATATAAGTAAAATTTTAACAGAGTCCTCTGTAAATCAAGAAGATAGAATCGGTAATAATTAAAACTACATGATTCCAGTGATTTAGGACATTCACTTACCTCATAATAAGATGAAAAATTCAAGGGATGATTTAATTATTTTTAATCAAGCCAAATGATAGATTAAATAAATAAAAAAATGAATGAAACAAAACAGGGTTGTCGCTGCTGGCTGGGGATGTGACCAGGGATGTAAATCGCGAGCCAAAGAGCGATACAGGTGTCAAAATGGACCCGCGCCTCTTCTGCGTAAGCCTATGACCAACAAATAACACAGGCAGATTCTATTAGAGGATAAGCAAAGCGCAAAAGCTCAAAAACAAGGATAAGCTCTCCACCACTAAATTTTGCAGCTTCCGTACTCGATAACAACAACAATCTCATTTCGCCCTCTCAGCTTCTACCCATTTCTCACAGCAATGGCTTCTCTACAAAATTCACCTTCACTTTATCGCACATTGTCTCCTACCTCTTTTCCTCAGGTCTTCCCTCCATCTTTCTCTGTATATATGCCTTTTTATGCACTTAATTGAGAGTTTTATGGGTTCGTTCTGTTGTTTTTTAGATAGGACTACAAAAGTATCATACCTCGTTTCCCTGCTGTAGAAGAGGCATTTCATTTATTGTACGGTCGGAGCAACCTTTGGCTCATTCTCAAGGTTACTTCTCTGTTTGATTAATTGCCTGACTCAACGCCATTAGCTATGTCATTATCAATCTTGAGCAATGCATATTTAGTTTGACAGTTGGGATATTGTTTATGAAATAAGCAAATTCTGACGGATTTCATTCTCATAAGCATTTATTGCCAGGAATTTTGAAGTTTATTTAACCAAATTAATGTGTAATTATGTTTAAAATTACGTTACCATTTGATATATATTAGATGTTCACTACACTTCAAGTGAATTTATGGAAAATGCCGTCTTCTACTGGCAAATTGGTTTTAAAAATTATGGTGAAGGTGATAGGCATTTTGATGAATGCCAATAGTATAGATATGCCTAATGTTATATGCTGTGTTAATTATTGAACAAGTTTTATTTTAGATTGGTGCTTTGATTTGCTAAGTGTTGATGTTCCATTATTAACCAACTTAACAGTTCATAAAGAGGCATTAGGTTTATGTTAAGAAATAATTCGTATTGCTGTTACTACATTAAATTAAATGGTAGAAACGACAACAGAGAAATAACGTAAAATCCCTTTCTAATGCAGAAATGCTTATATGGGAAAGTTGATATCAAGAATAACATAAAATTCCTTTCTAATGCAGCAATGCTTATATGGGATTGATATCAAGAATAACATAACTAATAACTAAACACTCGTGGTTGTTGCTTGCAGTAGGAAATCATTTTTCAGGAATATTTTTTGTGAGCTATAAATATATTTTGTGGACATGGAGTTTCAGCTGATTGAAATATTGAGAATAAAATCTAGCCATACCCTTGAATTTCCTTAATGAATTGAGAACTAACAACTTTTTGGAAACGGACCTTACTCAGACCAATAAATATTTCTTTAATATGATTTTGTATTTCTTCTAAAGCCACTTAATTGCATGTGCAACAATTACTGGGTAATTATAATTGGTTCTGTTATTTTTTGTTTAATTTTGATCTACTTTTGCAGTTATATCAGCAAGACGCCAATTGATTGCTGTCAGTTTGATCGCTCCTTGGGTTTCTCTGATTAACCAAACTCCATCATGTAAGCTTTTGTCATTGCAGATGTGAACTTTTCTGTTTTGTTTTTCTTATTATGTTAGCTAATGAAATCCCCGCATCAAATTCTGGGGTTAGTAGTTTATAGAAAGAAATCAATTGCTAATATATGCAGTGTGTCTGTACCTTATATATTGATTGATATCCTAAGAGGACATCCTTGATATGGTTCAGTTGCTGCAGAAACCAAAAAGGGATTTCTCTTAGTCACAGACAAGAAAGATGGATACTCATTCCTCTATCCATTCGGATGGCAGGTATATTTGCTATATTTTTCCCTTCTATGTTCCTCTTCTCATATCCATAATTTACACTTTGGTCATTTGGGTGTGCGAACAGGAAGTGGTCATCGAAGGTCAAGACAAGGTATTTAAAGATGTCATCGAACCATTAGAAAGTGTCAGTGTAAATACAATCCCAACCACCAAACAAGATATTCGTGACTTTGGACCTCCACAACAGGTTTCCCATATATTCTCTTGTACTAGATGTTTTTGTCAAAAAATGATGGGTGGGTCCATTTTATGCCCTTGCAAAGACATATAATGTTAGTTGATATCTGTAACTGATAGAAGGTGCTAATTTTCACTGGTGCATATTCTCAGATTGCTGAAACATTGATTAAAAAAGTTTTAGCCCCTCCATCCCAGAAAACAAAACTAATTGAGGCATCTGAGGTATATTTTTCAAACCATCCTGTTTCTTTTGTGTTAAATTTATTGTTTCATTTAATTTCAAATTGGCAGAAAAAGCATCAGATAATATTTTTTCCCTTTCCAACTGCTTCACCGAGGTTATAACTTCATGATGCATAACAGTAATAATTATGAGGCTTTGGATATATACTTTTATATTGTATATTTCCATAGTAAAACCTATTTGCACAACGTTGGTTCAAATGATGAAGAACTTATAGCATTTGGAATTGCCAATGCCAGCCATAACCAATTAGTCGTTTCAACTAAAAGTATCCTTTTGCATCTATGATTCAAAAGCTACAGGTGTTTATGAGTTTGTTTCTATGTGCATGTGAGTACTTGTTTTTGACTAATGAAGCTAACGAATGGTAATAATTGTCTTTTGTGTATACGCAGCATGATGTTGATGGAAAAGCTTATTACACATTTGAGTTTGTTGCTCAAGCTCCAAATTATACTCGCCACGCTCTTAGTACTATCTCAATTGGGAATGGTATGAAATTAATTCACAATGTTTTAATATGTTGCTGGGAATTGTATTCTGTGATGTACCTTGTTGTAATGTTTTCCATCATTCATTTGTTGATATAGAATTTCTGAATGACTGACTTGATTTTTGGCAGGTAAGTTCTACACACTAACTACAGGGGCCAATGAGAGGAGGTGGTACAAGATGAAAGATAAGTTGCACACAGTCGTTGATTCCTTCAAAATTTTCAATGTCTAAGTTGGTTGGTTGCGAGATCTTTACTTGGTCAAGAATCTTCTTCTAGAAGTGAAGCACCATATTTTGCATTTCTCAGAGCTTTGTCGGCCTTTAATTCTTATCACCATGTATGCTGCTTCAATTTTTTTTTTCCCTTATTCTTTCCAGAGCTCCATGGAAATTCTCTTTTAGGAAAATAACTTTCCCCTCTGACATTCTTCAATGCAAATGAATATATATTACCTCAAAAACACTACTGCTACTGTCTCATTTTGCATTTTATGTGAATTTTCACTTGCTTATGCTAATTGGGAAAAAAAGAAGTTTGAATCAATCCTTCTCAGGGGAAAAACTGAAGATTATGCCTTCCAGGCAGTAAAATATTTCCATTAGGGAAGGACACTCAAGATATTTAAGTATGATGTTGTAGATGTGGTAAATTTTCTTTCTTTTTTAATTTTATATTGGATGGGTTTGATGATATATTGATGATATGTGGCAGACAATTCTACATTATATACTCTTCTATAGATTATCAACGTTAATTCAACTCCTGATAATATTATAGACTGTGAAGCTCAAGTGAACAATAGTTCATGCTTCATATAATAAAGCTTTAGATTTCCAAGTTTAATGGTCAAATTACCAAGGAAAGGTGATAATTATATATTTGGTTCTTATATAACCTAGTCGGCTTTGCATATTGAATCCATCAACAGGACGTTATAGGCATTGTCAAGACCCAATAATATCAATAATCCCTCCTTTCAGAAAAAAATTCAATAATCCCAACATGGCATGTTTTGGTTATGATAAATTCATTGATGATTATAAAGGTGGTGTCACATAAAATTTTATCTAGCTTCATAGATGGATATGGAACGTAAGATATTAAATTATATAATAAATTAAAGATATTAAATTAAATTTAAATATATTAAAATTAATTGAATATTAAAATTAAAATAATTACATGCACTAGATATATATTAGTTTGCAAATTACCTAATTTTTACAGTACTTCTCAAATATAGGTCACTAATTGTTATTTGTTTTTGAAAAGTTATCTTTCAATCAACAAAGTGATTGGTTTAAATAATAAACGACTTCAAACTTCCGTAAGGATAAGAACACAAATTTAGTTTGTAGGTATTTTGTAACTCGCACTTAAGATATAAAATTCCCTTCCTGTTTTCAAAAAGGATAAAAAAAAGAAAAATCTCATTTTACAAATTCTTCGAGATATACAAAAGTATATATTATTTTATAATTCAAATTACCTTTTACAAGGAACCATGACATTTTTACAAAATTATTTAAAACATTAAAAACTATTGCAAAATTACATATTAGTTTGTAACTCAAACTGACTTTTTTTCTCATTCTAATAGTTGACAAACATTATAAATATCAAATGCAAATTATATTTTTAAATTTATATAAATTGAAACAGTATATATTATTTTCTACCTAACTTAACTTTTTGCTAATTTCAGCTTAAAAAATTATGCAACATTTTACACAAAATGCCAACTTTTTAACCATTCTTATCTCAAATTACTATGCTATCTATTATCAATTATATTATTTTAAATTAAATTAAATTCAAGAGTTGTTTAATTAATTTTTACGTGATTTACATATTTCATTTCTTACATTTATTAATTTAATTTGACAAGCTGATTAAACATTTTTAACTCATCCTTTAAACATTACAAAAAGAAATGCTCAATGGTCATTAAAATCGCTAGGAAAAACTTCAACATTTATGTTCTTATGTGCCTAAAATCCTTCATGTTCGGTTTTCTTCCAAATTTCTTGCGGATGCCTCTATTCATGTCGACTCTAATCCTTCTCAAATTTAAGTAATAATAATCTGAAAATTACAAAAAAAAATTTAGATCAGTTCAATTGTTAATTCAACTTGTTCCACCACACATTTAATTTAGTAAACTTAATCATGCAATACCAACCTCAAAAATAGGTGAAAACTGAAAAAATTTCCAGAATATAGATAAGAAATAACTTTGTCACACTAGAAAGGTTAATTTAAGTCTATTTAGATAAACACAAGCAGCTTATTGGTGTCTATCTATGATAATCTTAGGATAAACAGTTTAACAATTTTACTATGCTAAGTCTAATACACTTTTTATTCGTTAAATGGCTTTCATGGTCACAATAATTAATTTCATCCAATATCTCAAAATGTATAAAATGATATTCATTAATCCAACTAACTTATAATCTAAGTTGCATGAATTTTCCCTGATAATAAATTAGTTGCAATACAGAATTTGCATTTGTAATCATTCAAAGTTCATTTTTTTTAATAAGAAAATCATACTAAAGTTGACTAATGAATAAATATTTTATGATTAGAGGAAAATTTTAATATGTTATTGTGACAACCCGACTTGGCAAAGCGATCCTAAAAGGATGGATAGAACATAGCTACTGGCTAGTTTGTAGGATGACAGAATAGTTAAGGTAGTGGAATGTTGAATACAGGAATAAATCGGATTATATGTCGAAAAGGGAAAAATTAATCATCAGAGACGCCTTTTGATGTAATGGCTTGTAGATTTAGAAGACCTTCAGAATTAAGCGTGCTCGCTTAGCAGAAATCCTAAGATATATTGAAGTCCGGTGCAACAGTTATACAGAAAAAATGATTTCATTGTATTAATGTATTCCTAAAGTCAATGCCAAAATTAGCATGTACCAGCATCAAATTACAAAGTAGTTTGCTTTTGTATAATGGTAATTAATTTAGCACATATTGCAATTAAATAAGTTTTAATCACACCCAGATTGTAATAATATGTTAAAATAACAAAAGTAAAGGAAGATTTGTTTTTTCTTTTTTTTTTTAAGTAAACGAAGATTTAATCAATATAATCAACGATTCCATTACAATTACAGCAACAGCAACGACAACAATAATAGTAATAATAATAATATTATTCGTGGCTATAGCAATAGTAACAGTAGCAATAGCAATAGCAGTAGCATATCAGTAACAATAAAAATTAAAATTTGAAATAATTTTCCAAATTCAAAATTTTAATTTTTTTTGAATAAATTCAAAGATATTATGAAATAAGTGGATGTCATATATGACTTAGAAGTCTATATTCTTAATCAGTGAGAACTCTATCTTCCTGATTTACGTAGGACTCTATTAGATTTCACTTATATAACTATATACATATAGTTTATCGTTAATAATAAAGATACTCTCATATTCCTCCCGATTTTCTATTTATTCTCTCTCTATTTTTTATGATTTTATAACAAAAGATTTAGGAGAGTGTATTGAATTAAGAATATGTTAGATTTTAAAAGATTTTAAAATTTCAATGGTATTCAATTTAGATTCTTTTAGAGTTTATCAAAATTTTGTAGTATTCAATTCAGACTCTTATAAAATTCATACAAGTCTAATGATATTCAATTATGACTTTTTAAAAGTCCATATAAATTTGATGGTATTCAAAAAATTGTTGATTTGGAAGGATTTTATAAAATTATTGATTTCATTGGATTTCAGAGTGTTACGTATGAATAAAAAAGTTATTCACAAATCCATCCTCCAACCCAAAGATTTCGAAAGTTTTTTAAAATCTAACAGACTCTTGATCCAATACACCCCTTAATAAAACGAAAGCGGAGTAAATACCAGCAAATTTTAAACTACTCGTATAAGTAGGTATTTAAAATTTTACAATTCATATCTATTCTAAACTCGTTTAAATATCTATTTAAGTATTATATTCGAACCCAATTAAATATTCACTATCTGTATTCTTTAAAAATCCATCGAAAGTACCTTTTAAATAGATAGGATACATGTGAATCTTTAACTATTTAAATTTCAAACTTAATTAAAATACATTTTTTACTAAGAATGGAGAAGGTACACACTACCGAATTCATTCAATATTGCAGTTAATGGGAGCGAGATGGCCGACGACGACTCTGGCCATTGCAGACCTTTTACGGTCGGTGTTGATAAGTTTTTAACAAAAAAATAATAATTTTGGAGAAGATGATGCATTTTGCTTTTTAATCCCTCATTATTTTTCAATTTTTCATTTGGCTCTGACCCTATTTAATTTGCTCAATTATGTCTTGAAATTAGTTTTTATTGAATATATATAAAAATCATTGTGATTTCATCAAAGTCAATAAAAATGTATAAAAAAAATCTTACAAATTCCATAGAACTCTATACAAAATTCTAATGAAATCTGTGAAAATCTTAAAAAATCCATCAATTCCATCGAATTCAGTAATTCTTTTAAAATCTAATACAATCCTAATCCAATACATCCCTATTAATTTTATCAGTTTTTACTAAAAAAGTTTGTTTTTAAATTAAATACATCTACGTTTGGTTTCATGATTTTTATATTAATATTAACCATTAAAAAGAAGGAAAAGAAAAGTCCAAAGAAAAAAGCAAAGTCAACAAACCACCCATTAACATATAGTCAATAGCAATAATCTGATAACGGACCGGTCATTGAACCATTTGCAGTAGAAACCGATGCTTGAAGGGATACTGTTGATAGAAGAGGGACACCCATTAGCCCATATCATTGGATGTCTTTAGCAATAGTGTTTAGAGTAATTTTTAGGTCAAAATACTATTTCTATAGATTATACTATTTACCTCAACTGCCTCTTCCATGCCTTGGCCAACGCCCAGGGAATAAGAACTTATCATTTTAGAAAAAAAAATGATTGCAATTTAAATAGTTGTGCTATACACCATATATTCACATTCTTTAGACATAAGACTAACAACACATTAATCTCTCTCTCTCTCTCTCTCTATATATATATATATATATTACATATAAATTTTTTTATATATTCCTCGCTCATAAGTCGTTTATATTTACATGTGGCATAAACTATTGATTATTCTCTAACTCGTAATTTAATTTTATTATTGTCTAATTTCTCTTGAGATGAGATAATAATATTATTGATAGAATATTTATTTATTTATTTAAATTATGTAACTACATTATTTAATGGGCAAATACAAGTACTTGTACTTTTATTCTCTTTATCATGATCAAAGCATATGTAGCACAACCAAGTGGAAGTCAATAAAATAGATTTAAATAGTCCACAAGTCTCAGTTTGTCAAAGCAACCTAAGCGGTCTAATTTTATTAAGTCCATGGTTCGAACATTCTCCTAGAGGACAAAGCAGACTAGCTCGCCAAGAGCTCATAGTTCGGACATTTTCCAAATGTCGGACATTTTCCAAATGGCCTAAGCAGCCCAACTTTTTTCATCTATAGTTCAAACATATACAGCTTGCCAAGTAGCCTAAGCGGTCAAACTTTCTCCGTCCATTTTTCGAACATATACAGCTCGCTAAGTGGCCTAAGTGGTCCAATTTTCTCCATCCATACTTCAGACATATATAGTTCACCAAGTGGTCTAAGCGGCCCAACTTTCTCTATCTATATTTTGAACTTATACAGTTCATCAAGAGGCCTAAGCAGTCCAATTTCGTTAAGTCCATTAAATTAGACACATGCAATTCTCTAGTTTGAAATTAAGCGGTTCATAAATAGTCCATTAAGTTGGACATAAGTAATTCTCCAGTTCGGACTTAAGCAGTCCATAAATAGTCTATTAATTCGGACGTAAACAATTATCTGATTCGAACTTAAACGGTCCTCAACAAATTCAGATTTAAATGGTCCAGCAATTTAAGCTTAAACAACTCATATTTTAGCTGTCCGTCAATTCAAACTTAAACATTTGTTGAACATAAATGACCGATAATTTTTGGGGATTATTGTTAATATATAATCATAAAATATATTAAATGATAATACTAGACTCCTTAGTAAACTCTAACTAATAGATAATACAAGATTTTTATAATCCTTATCTTGATAAAATTTATCTTAACTTCAATATATATACCCTAAAAATACCTCCATGAGAGAACCAATTTTCTCAAATACTCTCAATACTCAATTTTGAGGATTAACAATTTGATTTGATTATTTAATGTATTAATGTATTGGTTTGGTTTGATTATTCAATGTATTAATATATTAGTTTGGTTTGGATTTATTTTGAGTTATTATTTTTTATTTGGTTTGATTTGATTATTAAATGTATTAATATATTGATTTGATTTGGATTTCCTTTTGACTTAATGTTTTTGGTTTGATTTGGTTTAGTTATTTAATGTATAAATGGCTTTAAGTAATTATTATTAATTATTAATTTTTAAAAATGATAAAGTTTATAATAATGAATTATTCAATTAATATATTAATATATTACTTTGTAACAAATGTTTACTATCAAATTTGTGAAGTAATAAATATTTCATCTAACAATTGTTTCCATCTTTAATGTACCTTTAACGTTTTCTATCTAAATTTTTCCATTTATTTTTTTTAAAATGTTGTAATAATGCCCCTTTTTTTTTAAAATTTAAATTGTTTACTTTCACAAAATACTTTAACTTTCTTAACAATACCATATATAAGTTGTATAACTGTATTTTTCTATATTTTTGTCAAAAGTGTCTTAGTCCCTACTTTTAAAAATATTATTCATTTTTTTTTAAAGTTTAGAATTTTCTATATTTCAACTATTTTCATTAATGGAATTAGTAGTTTTTACTCAAATTTTTTTTTGTCTCCTTTTTTAAATATTATTTAACATGTTTCTGTCTTCTTTTTTAAAAATTATTTAACACGTTTTTGTAGCCATAAACTATCAAATCAATGTACATAAGGCAAAATTTTTCTTGGTGTTGCTATGTAAAATTCTGAATTAATGACATGTGTACAACTTAAATATTTATTTTTATATTTATTTAAAAATAAATTAATTTATGATTAAATTAAACCGTCTTAAATGTAATTGGTTAATATAATGTTAGAAAATTAATAGCGTGTTAAGTAACAATTTATATAACTTTTAATGATATAAATAAATTATATAATTTATAAATTTTAATGATATTGGCAATTATTATTTTATATTAAAAAAATAAAATTTTTTTTATTAAATTAAATTATGTTAAATATAATTGATTAATTATAGTACTAATAACATGATAAGTTGAAGATTTATACAACTTTAATTATTTAAAATAAATTATTTATTCAGAATTTTATTGAAATAACGAGTTAATTATTTTTTATATTAATTTTAAAATAAATAAAATAAATAAATTGTATCACCTTTCATTTTAGTTTTTTTTATTTATCTCTATAAATTTAAATATTTTAATTCATATTTTTAAACACATGTCTATCTACTAATTTTTACTTCAATAATAAAAAATTGCGCTATATTTTTTTTACTATTAATATATCCTTTTTTTCGAAAGAGTCTATTTGTATATCTTCATAATATTTTTTAATAGGATAATAAAAGAAATTTTATTCAAGAATCAATAAATTATATATATATTCTCTCAAATTTATTTATTTTTTATTTTTTTAACTGTGTATAGCACATGGCGTATTACTAGTATCTAATTGTTAGTGATATGCTCTATAGGCAATTGATTTATGAGTTATATTTTGGATATAATATTTCATATAATAAATATTTTTTTATTAATAAAAGACATTATGATCATTTATATTCTATTAAATTAATCTCTAGAAAAAATAACGTCTATGAAACAATATTGCTTTGCAAAATAAATTATAATGTCCTTATAATTATGAGCTTTATTTTGGGTTAAAGCAATATATCTAAAAATAGTCAATCTTTCCCTCATTATTGAATGATGATTAGAGCTATTTATACTTATACATATATTATGTTCTTTCCTTTGTGAAGAGAAACAGTTATTCTCATAACTTGAGACATATGTAATATCTAAAATTAATACGTAAGTGCTTATTATTTAAATAAGTTTACTGAACTGACCTGCATAAAAATTTCATATCAAAAGTTACTTATGTTTATTGAATACACAAGTGATGGTTGTGTAAGTGATCATTTGACTTGAAATTAATAAGCTATCTTGTATGAGGCTAATCATTAAATCAGAACATTAATGATAAAGGATATTAATTACAATTGTAAACTATACACTAAAAGGTTAAGTCAAATCACTATTGACTTTACAAATATTTTAGTAGTTATGACATGTTGCTAGACAATATTTTGACCTTTAACTATTAATTAATTAATTAATTATATTTGTCGCTAAGATATTTGAAACCTAATAGATCACACACATAAAAATAGATATGAGAATGTAAAAACGAGAAATCAAATCAAGTATGACTTGATTACAAATAAGTTTTGAAACTTTAAGGCAAAATTATAATCTATATTTAATTGCAATTTACTTAAAATATTAAGTATTGACTTAGTTAATTTATAACTAAAATCTATAGAGATAAATTTTAGATTATAAATAATCTTAATATTTTAATTATGATTTATTTATTTAAATAGTTAAATAAATTAATTAAATTGAAAATCTTAATAATATATATTATAATTTATTTATTTAAAATTATTTCAATAAATAAATAAACACATATATAATTTTAGTATAATTTATTTATTCAAAAATATTTAAACAGATAAATATAATTTATGTATTTATGATCTAAGGTTTTCATATATAAGATTTAAGAAATAGTTTAAAACTTGTTGTTGGTTTGATAGCCACAGAACTACATATATAACGTAAGATAGTTAGTATCATCATACTCTCTAATTTTTTAACTCTCTATTCTTTTTAACCCTCTAAAATACTCTAGAGTTTTTCTATAATCTGTTAGTGGAGATACTACCAGAGGCCGGATGATTAGGTAGTTTACGACAATTTAACTGCGTAGATTGGAGTTCCGAATAATCAATCAAAAATTTATTCTTCTAAACAATTTTATTGCTTTAATCGTTAAACAAATCCTTGTTGTAATAATTATTTCATTCCGCTACTTTTTATTGATGTTGAAATCCCACTAAAATAATTAATAACTATTAGAACAACTAGTATTACCGAACATACTCATTTCCTTTGATCAAGACGTTTTATCTTCAAAACTGACCACAAAAGCCTGAGATACTTGTTAGAACAGAAAATCATAACCCCTGCTCAATAGACCTGGCTCATCAAATTGCAATCATATGACCATGAAATTAAGTATAAAAAGGGGCAAGAGAACAATGTTGCAGATGCTTTATCTAGAGTCAATTCAGGGAGTTTATCGGCTACCTCTTCATTAGCACCAACATGGGAACTTGTGGAGGCTATAAACAAACTGGGCAAACAGATCAGTTAAGAAAATCATTTGACTTACAGTAAAACCCAAATTCTGACTCCAAATATCAATGGTTGGCAAATCAGTTAAAAGAAAACGGAAAATGGGTAATAGGAAATGATGAGCAACTTAAGTTGGATTTGTTGAAGCTTTATTATGATTCTATAATAGGAACGCGCTCTGGAGGTTCTATTACTTACAAAAGACTGACATCTTTGTTTTACTGGGGGATTTGTGGAAGTTCGGAAAGAATTGTGTTAGAAATTGTTTCATATGTCGACAAACTGAGTATGAAACAGCGGTTGTGCCTGGTACATTGCAACCTATGTCAGTGCCTAAAAGCCTCCCTACTGACATATCCATGGACTTTATTGAAGGACTGCCTAATCTTAGAGTAATACAGTTAAAAATGGTTGTGGTAGATAGGCTTATAAAATATGCACATTTTATTCGGTTAAGTCATCCCTATACAGCTAAAAGTGTTGCACAGGCTTTTCTCAATAATGTAATTAAGTTGCATGGATTATCACATAATACGGTGTCTAATGGAGATGCAGTCTTCACAAGTGTTTTCCGGCAAGAATTTTTCAAGCTTCAGGAGTTACTCTACGTTTATCTACAGCATATCATCTTCAGACTGATGGTCAGAGTAGATGGTAAACAAGTGCATTTAGAATCACTTAAAGAAGTAATTGGATGGACACTTGCCTCACACATGGCGTAATATCCAAAATCCGGTCCTATAAGACCGGATAATAAGTGTCACTTTCTGTGCTGAATGCACAAATTAATTTATTACTTTAATCATATACTGTAAAATTTTAGAAGGTAAAATATTCAAGTAACGCTAAAATATAAGCGGAAAACTTTTAATGTTATTTATTCTGAGAAAAATTTTAAAAATTATAAACATTAAAAATATATATATATGATGATTGATAATTGAAGAAAAGCCTTTGGTAATAATTTATTTACTTTCAATTTTTAAAAACCTTAAGAGTTATTATTTAAATGCATATAAATCATTTAACTTAAAAATAAACTATATAACAAAACTTGGTATAATTTAGAATTATGCAATTTGTATAAAATTAACATGGCATCTAACATATAACTTTAAAATACTAAAATATAAAATATTCATTAGTAATATTTAAATTCATACTAACAATTTATCAAGTAAATAAAGAAAACAAAAACAATATCAAATGTTATTAAATGACTAAATACGAATTAGAATTTAAAAATACATTTAAATTTAAAATCTTAATATTACATGACATACTCATAATGATTTCGAACTCAAATCAACTCCGTAGCGTGTGTTTTGGTGTGAAGTTTGAGTAACACAGTACGAAGATTGAGTAACGGATTAGATGAGTCAGCAGTGCTAGAATAATTGAGGTTGA
Organism: Jatropha multifida; assembly: GCA_948099535.1. NCBI lineage: Eukaryota > Viridiplantae > Streptophyta > Magnoliopsida > Malpighiales > Euphorbiaceae > Jatropha > Jatropha multifida. Next base: position 16,051 of record CANUEX010048784.1, read on the forward strand.
AGTTTGTTATTAAGGGTCAGCAGTGCCACATTAGCTGAGGTTGTTAAATTTTGTTATCAAGCCGTTACATAACTGAAGTATTGTTATCAAATGAGTAAGAAAACTGAATTCCAATGAATAATAGAGAAGCTTGTAATCTGGAATATTAGTAGGCAGTTATTGTAATTACAAGTTCATGCTATCGAATTTTGAGAAATCATAACTATCCATTTCGTGCTTATCTTCTTCTTTTTTTCTTTGTAATTCGAAACTCTTTCTTCAATAAAAATTACATATTGTCAACGATATCCTTAAAACAACAAAGCAAATATCAGATCAGTCAGATTATGAACTCAATTTGTTCTAGGAAGCATTTAACTTGGTAAGCTTAATCATGCAATTATACCAACCTCAAAACTAATTAAAACCGAAAAAGATCTACAGAACGAAGATTAGAGAAAACATGTCACACAAAAAAGGTTAGTTTAGGCGAATTTAGACAAACACAAAATGTTTATTATTCTCTGTATGTAACAATTTTAGCATAAAAAATCCGGTTGGTTTATTATCAAGTTTAATACCATCTTTTGTCCATTAAATGGTTTTCATAGTAACAATAATTAATTTCTTTCAATATCTCAAAATGTGTAAAATGACTCTCATTAATTTAACAAATTTATAAGCTAAGTTGCATGAATATTTCATGATATAAATTAGTTGAATACATAATTTGCAATTGTAATCATTCAAAATTCATTTTTTTAATCATCCTAATGTTGAATAACGAACAATTATTTTATGATTAGATAAAAATTTTAATATATTATACCGAGAAAATGATTTCATGGTATTAAAAATTATTTTTGTTAGAATAAAATTCTATGTGATTCTGATTATGATTTTAGTGTATCTATATCTGAATTTGATTCTAGTATATCCAATTATGATCTATTTGTTTTTTTCATACATATCTACAACACCCATATAAAGAGTGTCGTATAATGTAAATCGTACAGCAATACAAGACAAATTCCTTTTCATTCAACTATTTTCTATTTTTCTTGAAATTATTTTTCATTTTCATATTTAATTAAAATATTAATTTTAGTTAAATAGTAAATCTCATGATGCCCGGTGGAATTCTATTTTAGCAAAAGGAAAAACGTTTGCAATTTAGAATGTTTAGCACTTACATTGATTATTCAATAAAAAAAATTCAACTTTATAATTTTCAAGACCTAATTTTTAATTTTATCATGTTTTAGTAAGGTTTATTTCATACAAACGTGGGAATGATTCGAGTTGAATAAAATTCTTGCTGATATATTCCAGACGTTTTCCAAATCCAAGAATATATTTTCCCTCTGACATTGTCCAATGCAAATGAATATAATATATTAAACAACCTATATTAATTTAAATGTGTCGATGGCTCCATTACTCCAACCTCTAGAGGTTGCCAAGAAATAATTTTTTTTATCTGATTTAAACGACCAATATTAAAATTTAAATTTGTATTTTATAATTTTAGATACTCAAATAACAAGACCAAATCCTAATAATTCATGATCAGCGCCGCCAAACACAATCTTATTAATATATAGGATTTTATCCATTCACAAAGAATAAATTTAATAATATATATATATTAAAATGATATAATTTAATCATATAATGTAGCCCTAAATTTTTACTAAGACTTCCATAAATATAAGCAATCATCTTTGTGATTAGGAGAATTAGTAATCAAATTCATTTATACTAACAAACTATAGTTTAAGTAGAAAATGAAAACTATGGTTTAAATAAAAAATAAACCTTTGCATAAGAAACTGCTGGGATTACAATCCTTCACTTCGTAGTAACCTATGGGTGCAGATTTTGACAAGAGAATATCTATCGAGAATACCCATTTTAGTTGTATCACTCAAGTCCTTCTACTATAATTAGTGTTAAATCTTTTCATCAAATTTGGAAATTAAAGATAGAGAGAAGGCCTATCACATTTATTTTTATTTAAGAAAACGACTTTCAAAAATAAACAGACTAGCGATTTTATCAGTCACCTTCAGTACTAATTTCATCAATTTGATATTTTGTATAACCATATTAATTAATTTCATCCAATATCTCAAAATCTTTACAAAAAATTTGATTAATCTAATTTATAATCAAGTTGGATGAATATTGCATGATATTTAAATTAGTTGCAACCGTAGGATTTGCATTTTTAATCACCATTACAAATATTTTATACAAGACTGTCATACAAATGTTGCTAGTTCGTAAAAAAAAACTAATTAATATGACTAAAGGAAATTTTTAATATGTTAAGGAAAACGACAACTCTATTGCTTTAACTTCTATTTCTTTTTAGTGTTTCGGCGAAAAACATTTACTGATTTGCATAAACTATCAATTAAAAGAAATTTTTTTTTCGCATATGAAAATTATCTTTACAATTTGAGATGTGATTTGAGATTTTGAAGTTATTAAAACTTTTAGAAGTTATTTTCTATTTTTCTTAAAATTATTTTTAAAATTTGATATTTAATTAAAATACTAATTTCAGTTAAATAGTATGTCTCATGGTGCCGGGTGGGCTTCTTTTTTAGCAAAAGAGGAAAAAAAAAACGTTTGCAATTTAAACTGTTTACCACTCACATTGATTATTCAATAAAAAAATTCAACTTTATAATTTTCAAGACCTAATTTTTAATTTTATCCCATTTTAGTAAGTTTTATTTCATAAAAACGTGCAAATGATAATGGTTGAGCAAAATTCTTGCTACTGTCTCATTTGGCTTATTCCTCAGAAAAAATTATTTTCTTTATATTAATTAATGAAAGAAAAAAAGGTTAATAATTATCAAAGAAAAAACGAAAGATTATGCCTTTCAGACAGTAAAATACTGCCATTGGAAGACAGGCTCTTGAAACATTTATGGTGTCAAAATTTTTTGTAATTTAAAAAAAAATTGTTGGATGGTTGATAAATACATTGATGATTGGAAGGTGGATAAAACTGCTGGGATTGCAATTGTTCCCTCTGCACTAACCGTGAGTATACATTTTGACAAGAGAATATCCATGGACAACCCTCACTGTACTTGCACCACTAAAAATCACTTTCTTTTCATGGTACTAAATCTTTTAATCATATCTGGAGATTAAAGATGATAGAAGGACTATCACATTTATTTTTATTTATCAAAATAGATTTCGAGATAAACATGATAGCAGATTTATCACTCACCTTAAGTATTAATTTTTATTCATTAAATATTTTGTATAACCATATTAATTAATTTCACCCAATATCTCAAAGTCTTTAAAAAAAAATTAATTAATCTAATTTATAATCAAATTGGATGAATATTGCATGATATGTAAATTAGTTGCAACATAGAATTTGCAATTTTAATCGCCATTACATATATTTTATATAAGAATATCATACAAATGTTGCTAGTTTGCTAAAAACAACTAATTAATATGACTATATAAAATTTTTAATATATTAGAGAAAATGGTATTAGTGCTTCAACTTCTATTTTGTTTTAGTGTTTCGTGGGAAAATATTTGCTAAGGGCTTAGGTGGAGATAGTCCATTTCATCCTTTTTTTTTTAAAATATAATCCCCCTTCTACCCTTCATTAATTGTACCTAACTATCACAAAGAAATAAGAATTGTATGATAGTTTGACAAGAGTACTTAGAGACAAAATTGCTAAGAGAAACATAGGAATGAACTCAACTAATAACAACATGGAAAAATTTTTTTAAATAAATATTGGGAATGAATTTTCCGCTAAGGAGTATGATATATTTTTATGAATTTAAAAATTTTATAGTAATAACTTATAACTTTTTTTAAGAAACTTAATAAAATATTTTACAAAAGCATGATTATTATATTTCAATTCTTAAGTAGTAGTTATTTTAATATAACAACTATCCAGTGGTAAATCTATACTATATAAAAAAGTGGAAATAAGGGGAATAATGGGATTACCTATACTAATCTTAATGAAATTTTAGAAATTCTAAAATAACCTTAGTCATAGTCAATTCAAAAATTATATTTTATACTAATAGGGATTTGGATATGTGGTTTGACAAATAATTATTGAGAGCACTTTTATCTTTTTTTGGACTGATCCATTGTAAGTAAAATTTAATTATAACCAATGGACTCAAGATAAAGAAAGAAAAATTATAATTTTATTTTTTATTGGATATCATTTCAAAAAAAATATTTTTCAAAAAGAAAAGTATACTCTTCCTCAAGGGTTTTATATGACGAGAATAAGACGTTTCTTTTATGTAATCTTTTTTATTAATTAATTAATTTATTTACTTATTTTAAATTTACAACTTAGAAAAATAAAATTAGATCATAACATTATTTGCTTTTTAATTTTCATTTATTGACTTGGAATATATATATATTGTCTATCAACATCAAATTTTATTAAATTTCATCATTTTCAGTTAAAGAAGAAGTTTGTTTCTTATTATATGATGAGTTCCAAAAAGAGTTCTATTTTTAATAATAAATTAAAATTTTTTTTTCGTTATTGAATTAATTTGTAACTATTTTCATTTTAATTTAGTAAGAGATTTATATCTGCCTTGCAATACGTAAATGATCTCTTAATAATTAAATATTTTTTATTTTTTTATTATATTTTAAATCTGTTTGACTTGAAAGAAAATAATGTTTATAAAATTAAAAAAATAAAACTAAAACTATATATTTTTACTTTGAATCATTTTTTGGAATTGCAAAAACTTATGTATATGTGCATGTATTCCTTTCTCTATGCACTGAATGGGTAATATTGTCATTATCGCAAAAATAATTTCCATCATCAAATTAGATCGTTTGCTTATTTTTTTTCTTTACCTAGCAGTAAAAAGATAATTTATCATTATTTTTCATTATAGTTGTATGTGGATATTAATTTAAGGTTGAGAGTACGAGATTAGAGATGAAGTGATGACTTAATTTTCTTTTTAAACATTTATTAAAATTTTAAGAATTTACATATATGAATTAGGAACTAAAGGATTATGTATAGAGATTGGGTTGAATTTTATTTTAATATTATTTTACTATATAAAAAAAATTAAATTAAATATATAAAAAGTAACATTAAAAGTAACTTGTACAAGAAAGTCCAATACAAATTAAGTAAATGTATTTATTTTAATCTAAATAAAAATTTATACTTTAATACTATATAGATAAAAGAATTAAAAAATATAAATATATAACGAGCACAGTTAACGTGCAACACACGTCATAAAAACCATTGATATATTAAATAGTTTGTATAATAAATATGAATGGTTCTTATTATTATTATTTAAAATAATAATTAATATGAAAATGGTTATTATATTAGATTATATAACAACCATGTAATATATTTTGATAATTATTGACCATCAAGTGGTATTTTATTTTAATAATAATAATAATTTATTATAGTATAATAATTATTAATAAATTTTAATAAATAGTTATATTATATTTTAATAAATTTTAACAAATTGTTTCACTGTCAAGTTCATTCATTTTATTGTTTATTTTTAACCTAGTTTACATATTTGATTTTGCTCTTTTACTAGTCTTATTGCCAACTTATACTTTTTAAAATTTTAATAACCATATGTAAATATTTTTAGCTCTTTCAGCAAAGTTCAGTTTCAAAAATTAAATTTGTGTTCACAATCTTAGAAAAAGGATTAATGTTGCTAACCATCTCAACTAATAGCTTTTTGCTAAATTTTAATTAATTAACCTTTGATGACTGAAGAACGTATATAAATTAGTACATGATATTGGCGGGAAAGGAAACTGCCCAAATTAAATGAATTTCACTTTCTTTGTGGTTCAAAACTGTCCACGTAGCCTATATTTACTTCTGTTTGTGTCAAAGAGTGCACCCGTTGCTTCAATTTTTAATTCCAAAAATCTTTATTTTATAAATGTTAATTTTGATGGTTACACGTTATAAATTATTTTATAAGAGGCCATTTGATTAAAATAAATCATGTTGATGACGTATTATAAAAAATTTATTAAAAAATAGAAAAGAAGATAAAGAGAGAATAAAAAGAAAATATTTTTTTTTTATGAAAAGCAACGTATTTATAGATATATAAATGGAACCATAATATAATATATAAATATAATTTTAATTAAAATAATAGAGAAATGCACAAATTAAGAAAATGAACTGCACCCATCTATGAATAAAATAACTAAATTTAAAAAGCCAAAAAAAATATAAATCCAAAAATGAAAATATAAACAACTGAGCAATTGTTCTTGGTCAGTTGACCAGTAAGAGCTTCATATGATTCAGGGTGCGTCTGATTTGAACCTATAATCAGTCGGCTGATTATGCTTTGGAACGTAAGTGGCCGAAATGAAGGGATTGATAGAGAGCAAACGAGCTTCAGATAGCGAAGATCAGAAATTGACAAATTAAGTTGTATTCCTCACTTTTTGTAGCCTGAAGCAGGTAGGGATAAAAGAGTCAAAGAGCACAACATCATAATGGTTCAGACACATTGCCAACCAAGTAGGGTCAGCTCTTGATGCACATTTGCTAGCCAGAATATTCATTTTATTTGGAGTCACCCCTCAAACTTGTATAAATATGAGAGACACTATTATAAATAACATGGAATCTAAGACATGCTAACTTAAATGTATTAGCATTTACTCTCTCTCTTTTATTTTTTTCTCTCTCTTCTCTTTCTTCGCCTCTGTCTCTCTTCCTCTCCTCATCTTTTCTTCTCAACCCAATTTTTCTATTCTCTCAATCTTTTCACCTACTTATTTTCCTCCTCCAGGCTAATATTTATCTCCCCATCCCCTTCTTTCTGGACTAGCAGCCAATGATCTGTTAATTCGCACTACCCTAAATGTGTCAAAGGCAGCATAATAGACGCAAGACACAATGGGCTTGACACGATTGATTTTTCCATCAACAATTATATTGCATACAAAACTACTTTTACACTATTGTTCAATTTAGTGATATGTGCATTTTCAATTTAGCAATATATTCAGATTCAAATTTCCATCGTTTAATAGTAAATAAATAAATAATTAATTTGCCTTACAAATTAATTATACTGTAGAGATGCAAGTATTATATTTTATTACCATTTCAATTACATTAACTTGTTTTTGAAACTGCAATTAACATGTCAAAATTCTATTCAATACTTCATACTTTTGAAAATAGAAAATGTTAAGGGCTTTTATTATAAATTAATATAAATTCTAAACTTTTAAATTTTAAACCTTTGCATTTTAATTTATCAATTAATACCTAAATTTCGATAAGTTTTACTACAAGCGGATGCAATTCATCATCGACTCGCAAGCTGATACAGGTCATGTAGATTATTCGTTGAGATTCAATTCAAAAGGCAGAAAATGATCATTCTCATTGTACTTTCATCTGATGCAATATTACATATGTGTTCTACATGAACAATCTTATTGATAACATCCCTTCACCCAGGATGTCTAAACAGTTCTAAGACAACAACCTTATTGAAGCTCAATATAAAGAGCATGTATAAATTGAAATCAAGCATCAGTCCAGGTAACTTTCGTCCATCCCCATTCATCATCACTTTCTTTAAAACCTAATGCTTTCCAAACTGCTTTCGAGGCATCAACGATGTTATTCAAACATCCCCTGTTGGAGTCACACTCATCCACCACCTTAGCCTTGACAGTCCTTCCATTTGCATGAATTTTAATTTGATGGTGACACCTCTTCCCCTTATTGTACCATCCAGTGGACAATGCCACAATTGGCGTATCATTGTCATGGTACTTACCATCACATTCCGATGGGCCACCACCATCTCCGCCCTTCTCAAAGCTGTTGATGGTTAAAATGGCTGGTGTGTGCTTAGTCACCCGCGGCGAACGTTTACGGGTCGTGTAAGATTTGTCTTCCTCGCAGCAATCACTACCATTACTTTGGTCACATTCGCCGTTTGGAGGTTTCTTTCCCCTCACTTTTCCACTTGGCTTGCATTTTTGTGCCTCGATCGTTATAGTAGCTGAGGCAACAAGAATAAAAAAGACTAGGGGATAAGTAACGCTGATACGAATTTGCTTCATTTTGTTGAGAATTTAGATTGCTTAATGGTGTTAATGCTTAGAGCTGGTATAAATAAGATGCTTAAATTGTGACTATAAATACAAATTCTTGGGGCTAAAAGGGTAAATCTTGAGCTGAAAATTACAAGAACAATGTTAGAGATTGGATGATTTCAGTTATTACAAAGTATATAGTTTACCATAGTAGTTTAAAAAATGTTTACAAGTCCTTTGATTGGCATATATGACATGGTGGTTCCTAGAAAGGTTCGATTCGGCAGAGTAGAGGATTTATGGGATCGACAAAAATACACTTGATAACAAAACTTGTGATAACAGAAAATTCTTAAATAAATGAAAGTATTTATGAAATCCAAGAGTATCCTAATCAAGAATTGTTTATCAATATTCTAACTTAGGATTTATAAATCTGATACACGAATACTAGGAATGTGGCAGCAAGTGGAAATATGAGCCACCGTACAAGACAAATCTATTAAATTAGGCTATGTTTGTGTATTTAATATAATATTTATAGTCGTTAGGATTAATTTGTTCCGTCTTATTGATAGCTAGCTTATTAGACCTTCATTTTATTTAATCAAACAATAACAAAATTGATTTGTTTGTTTATTTGAATTTGCATACAATCTAAAATTTGTATGAATGAAATTTTTTTAGAGTCAATTCAGTAAGCTATATAATTTATTGGATCAACAAGTAAAATTAAACCCTTACAATTATAGAATGACACCATAGGCCACACTCTTCTGTCATTGTTCTCTTAATATAACTAAATGTGTATTTTAATTTTTAAATCCAATTAAAAATTATGAAATTGATTTTTTTAAATGAACCTCAACATTATATATATACTAAAATGCAACTAAGATTCACTCTTCTATGAACAATGATATTCCACTTAAGCCATACCATTTTAATGTTATTCCCATTTTACCCTTCATTTTTTCTATGAATAGTGAAATTCATATTATATATACACTAAAATGCAACTAATATTCACAGTTCATAGCAATAGTAAATTGCCTTTTTAAGTAGTAAATCAACTTTTTATCTTTAATCATTGTTCATAAAAACACTTAACTATTTAAACGGTAAATTATCTTTTTAAATAGTCGATTATCCCTTTTACCCTTTGTATTTTTATGTAAATATTTTTTTAAACGGTAAATTACTCTTTTTACCCTTAGCATTTTTATTATTAAAGCGGTGAGGATTTTTTCCGTTGAAGATTCACACTATTTATTATTATCCTTAGTAAAATAACTTTTTACCTTTAATCATTGTTTATAAAAATAATGATTTAACTTTTTAAACAGTCAATTACTCCTTTTACCTTAAATTATCTTTTTAAATAGTAAATTATCCCTTTTATTTATTATTTTTAATTGTTAAGGCGGTGAGATTGTTTTCCCTCTTCCTTAAAAAAATCAAGTTTTTATTGTTACAACTATCATTTCTACTCCTTTTGGCAGTTTTATCCTCTTGCAATTTCACAAACTCACCTCCAAAACTATCAATAATTTTGATTTTCAGATAACTAGTAGTTGATTTTTTAATCTTCTTATTAGTTTCTATTTTCATTTTAGGGTATATTTTCATCAAAGATATCAGCATAATCTCAAATTTCTGTCTCTATCGATTGATTTTATTTTTTTTCTTTATTAGACATTTTTTTTATCTTGCCTTTCTTCTTTTTCCACTATTTCATCTCCTTAATTTATAGATGTGCATAGGCTCTTTTATAATTGTACTGTTTGGAATGTAAATGGTATTTTCGAGAATCACTCTTCAGACAAATTTTTTGTATATAAAGAAAAATATAGGTAAAGTAGACTATATATTCGTGAAAATAAATATTTTTAAGAGCCTGTTTGGAATAAATGAATTTCATAAAATTTTGTGGAATTCATTTAGAAATTCATGTTTTCGCGTTCGGAATGAAAAAAAAAAATATTTTGATTCTAAGAATTTAATTCCACGAAATTGAATATAACTACACCAAATTCTGTAAAAATTAGTGGGATTTTCAAATGAATTCCACAAAATAAAACATTCCAATTTTTTTGACAAAACTATCATCTTTTTCTATAATTCAATTTTTTAATTTTTTTTACTTATTTAACTTATTTATTTTATCAAACTTGATCATAATAATAAATCATTAAACTTTATTTGACAAAACTACCCCTTTATAGGCTGAAGTATTTTTTTTCTTTTCCCTTGTTTTTTTTAATTCATAGTTATCAGTACAAAACTATAGTTTTTGTTTTATGCACTAATGTTTTCAAGTATAATTAACAATAATAATAATTTTTTAAAATATTTTTATAGTTTCTAAATTAATTAGTTAAATGAAGAAGACATTTTACATATTTTTTTCTTAAACGGAAACATTTTATACAAATTAAATATAACTATTATGATGAATGTTATAATTATTTTATATATTATATTTATATTTATATAATTAATTAGCTAGGGTGAAATGTGAGTGTATTATTTATATGAAATTTGTTATTTATATCCTAGTAAAAAAACAAAAAGTTATGATATTGTATATAATAAATATAAATTGGTGTTTATTATTTATTTTTATTAGATTATTATGTTAAGGGTATTTTAGAAAATAAATACAAATGAATTTTCATTTAAGAATTTATTTCAAACATAATTTTGTGGAATTCAATTGAATTTTTTATTTTAAATTATAGTATACCAAACATGACAAATTTATTTGTAAATAAATTTTACTTAGAATTAATTTATAAATGAATTCTAAAATCATTATTCATTTGTTCGAAACATGCCGTAAATTTAACTTTTCAAATTTCAATTCTAATTATTATTTAATTATATTTGATTTTGTCAAACCGACAAGAAGGCCGTGGCAATAATCTAAGGCTAATATTTCAGTATTCTAGCAAAATGTTAAATTTTGAACTTCTAAACTGTTAGTTTAGTGTATATATATATATTGTCACGACCCAAAACTGTGGGCCGGACCGGCACTAGGACCTGGGTAAGCTTAAGGCCCCTGAGGCCCGTAGTAAGCCTAATTTCTGATTTCAACACCATAATTACATGAAAATATTCTACAAGTTGGCCCACTATATTATTAATGACTCAAACTATCACAGGGCCTTATTTTATTCAACTCAACCATTCCCATAAAGTCTTACATACACTTAACATTATTATTATTATAATCATAAATCCTAACATAACTGTGGATTTTCTACTACTGTATTACTACAAAGAATTCTAAATAATTCTATCTTACACATTTATATAATCCTTTAAATAATCTCAAAGGAAAGAAAACTAATGCTCCAAATAAATTCAACTGATTCACAATTTCCTGAAACAACATAAGGGATAAGGGGGGAAAGAGGTGAGTATAAAACTCAGTGAATAATAACATATAATACCAAACCAACACATTCACACAAATGATACTTAAGGCATTCTAAATGGGCATTCTCCATTCGCACAACGACAATCATATCACCCACAAACAACTGCAACCATATGCACATCAAGTGGTTGTTAGTCAGTGAAATCACCATAACAGGACCATGCTCTCCCCAAGCATGCTTTAATATCCATCATATCACATCG
>CANUEX010048812.1:0-21242 GCA_948099535.1 Jatropha multifida
GGGTTGTAAATATTGAGATTATAATTAATGAGATTGGTGGATATTTTAAAGTATTATTATTTGATTATATGTATGGTGTATGAATGATGATTATATATTTCTTGAATGGATAATAATATAATAGGATGACTTGATCTCATATTTTTAGAAGTGCTGCGCAAGTTGTTATATTGACTTGGAGTTGAGGTTTGGAGAAATCATATTGGAAGTGTGTATATTTTCTCTGTGTGGCAAGTTAATTTTTAAGGGAAACTTTTTTGAAATTTTCGTACGAATTTCCTTAAAGTTTATTTTTAAATTTTTAATTATTTGCCTCCTTATGAAAATCTAACCACTTCTAATATGTGATCTAGAGTTAGTAAGTGATATAAGACGGTGCTCCGACACCGAATGTGGCATGCGCCGTTTGGTTCTCCAGGATTGAGCGACGGTGTTACTGTATATCCTTCAAAGATATCTTTGGGGAGGATTTGGGGCAGAGCTCCATACCATTTCAACCAATTGGAGAATCAGAATGAGATTTTTATCTTGTTCATATCGATTTGTTGGCTTCTTGAGCCAAGAAAGAAGAGCTAGGAATGTTTTTTTGTGTTTGTTTTAGATAAGAAGGCATTGGTCCGTGCTTGTTGATAGTCTCAATAAGAAAAGGTTTGGCAATAAGGATTTTTGTCACAATCTAGAGTTTTAGTTTGGCACAGATCTTGGCCCCATTCCTCTGGATGAATAATTTTGAAAATTTAGGCAGTGGAATACCCTATTTCAGTGTCATGTTTTCATTCGTTGTGGAAAATGATAACAGAATTTGTTTTGCTTCCACAAAGATTAAAATGACTAAAACTCACAAGAACTATTTCTTCAAGAATTAGTTCATAATAAGTGCGAGGTTTAAACAGATTCCATTATTTGAAATGTCAATCTTTAAAGAGAATTTTTATAGAAATCCAAGAATCTAGATTGTAAAATCCATCTTCCATGGTCAAAATGATTTGGTGAGAATCTTTAAAAAAATACTTTAAAAAGCTAGTTTTTGAAATTTTTGGAGAAAGATATTTTGGAAAAATATTTTGAGAAAGGAAATTTTGTGCAAAATTTTGGGAGAGAGTTTTGACTTTTGGGCTATGTACCACAAGTTGTTTACCTTCTAAGAGTTGATCTAGTACTGCCTTTTGAGGGCTTGGGAGTAGGGTATTTTTGACTAATGCTACTAATTCAAGATTTTCTAAAATTAATTGAAGTCACTCTTGGAGTCCTAAGATGTTATAGATTATTATGGGATTAGTTTGGTTGGTGTCTTTGGTATTTTTTACATTGGTGGATGGTTTAGTGTTTTGCACCATTTTTTCTTGGAAGGTTGTTTCCTCTTGGAATATTTTGGCCCAAGAACGGATTTTGTATATTGGAGATTATAGATTTTGGGGTTGAAATTTTTCTTTTTCTTTGTTAGATAGTTTAAAATAGAATTTGTAGCACCTATGATAAATTCAATATCGAAATGAAAAACACTTAATATTGCTTGCCATCTGGCAAAGATTTTCTTTGAAGCAATATTTTCCACATCCTTTTATAAAACATTTTTTGCAGCCTTGCAATCAACTTGTAAAAGAAAATTTTGATTTAATAGGTCACTCAAGAATTTTGAAATGCAAAGGACAACAGAAATTATTTCTGTTTTTATGGTGGAATAATTCTTTTGGATGTCATTCTAATGGGCTGAAGTGTACTGGACTATTTGTTCCGCTCCATCTTTCCTTTTTGCTTTAAAATTCCTCCATAGCCAAGAGTAGAAGTATCAGTTTCTATAATTTTAAAAGCACCAGAATCTACAAGATTTAGACAAGAAATATTTTGAACTTGTTCCTTAATCTGTATAACAATGTTAGCATGCTCATCAGACCAAGGAATTGGATTTTTCTTAAGTCGATCATGTAAATGTTTGCATAATTGATTTAAGTTTGGGTAAAAATCTAAAACATAGTTTAAGCTGCCTAAGAATCTTTGCAATTGAGTTTTGTCAAGAATTTTATCAAGAAAATTTTTTATGAAGGATAATGATTGTTTCATGGGAGACATGGTCTACTGAGTGATATAATGTCCTAAAAATGAATTTTTGTTCAAAAACGACTAATTTTGAATTTTAACATAGCCAATCCATTTTTCTTGATAATATACAAAAATGTCTGTAAATGTTTAAAATGTTGTTCAATGGATGAAGAAAGAAAATCAAAATATCATTAATATAAATAATGAAAAAATGAAAACATGGTTGAAAAATATTATTCATGATTCTTTGAAATTCAGAACGACCATTTTTTAGGCCAAAACGTATGAGATTCTATTCGTATTGTCCAAATGGAATGGTGAAAGCAATTTTGTACCTATTAAATTTGCCAGAAACCTGACTTCATGTGAAATTTAGAAAAAATGTGTGCATTATGAAGTCTTTGCAAAAGATCCTTTATATTAGGAATATGATACCCTATCCATTTGAGCGCTTTGTTCAAGGGTTTGTAATTAATAATTAATCTAGGAACTCCTTTTTTCAATTTCTAAATTTTTATTTACATAAAATGCAGCATAGCTCCAAGAAAATCTAGATTTAGTAATTAATCCAATTTTCAAAAGATATTCAGTTTCTTTCCTATAATGTTCTTTAAGATCCTATTCATTTGAATGAGCCTGACTTTTGTGGAAATTTGTGATTTGCTAAAATTGTTTTCATAAGGGAGATCTACCATGTGTTCTTTTCTATTCTAAAAGGCTATTGGTAAATCTCTTTTTCAATAATTTTTTAGAAATCACAAATTTTCTGTTTTGTGGAATTACTTTGCAACTATTCCTGAATTCTTTGGAAAATGACATTTTATTTCAAATCATTGAGCTCTTTTTCTCTTGTCTGTAAAAGGAGATTAAGTTGATTTATGTACAAAGAATGGGCTTCTAAAAGATTAAGGTTCCTATTTTTTGATTTTGCCATAAAAGGAAAACTTAACCTCTTGCCATTTACTTTGGAAGAAATATGATCAGAATCAACTTTATAAGGGGTGATTTTGTTGATAAATGGAGTGCCTAAGATAATACTATGAGAAATATCTTGTGTAATGAGAAAAAGATTTAAAATGTGAACATCATTATCAACAATGAAAGGATAAGTTTTGTACATGATCCTTAGAGGAGTAGCATTAACTGTTCTTAACTCTTTGCTAGTTTGTTGGAGAAAGGTTGTAGGTACTATGCATTTTTAGTTGTTGAAGTTATCGTTTAACAAGTTTGATTTCTTTCTTTGTTCCCTGAAGAGTAGGATCAAAATATTTGTCAAGTGCTTCACGAGACAAAGAAGTTGCATTAAAAGACTGTTGAATTTTTATGATGCATTCCTTTTGGATTCCTAGGTTTGAAACATTACCAATAATATCAAAGAAAAACTTTTATTCTTTTAAGAGAACATTTATTTTCTTGATGTTTGAAAGTGGTGAAACAATATTTTTTTTGAGATTATAAAGATTTTGAGAAGGAGAAGAGAAATGTGAAAAGTTAGTAAAATCTTGATATATCTAAGAAATTTCCTTAGAAAAATAAGATTTTGAGGTTTGGATTGAAAAATCATGTAAAAAATAAATTTTTAAAGAAGGGAAAAAATCAAGAACAGTTTTTGATTCAAATCATTTCCCACAGTATTCGAATGGAATCTTTTGGGGAAAACATCTCTGTGCCAAACAGGATTACAAAATTTTTTGCTAGTAAACAAATAATTATTTTTGATATGCAAAGAAGTGAATGGGAAGAGATGAATCTCAAAGTTTTGGGATGAATGACTATTTATAAAATAATATTTTTGAGGATTTGAATTGTCTTCCCACCAATTTTTCTCTTGATAACTGTGGTTTGCTTGAAAATCATGATCATATAACTTATGATGATTGTTGCTTGCTTGAAAATTACGATCACATGCTTCCTCTTTATTAGTTTTGCAAATAAGGGAAAAAATAGTTGGTTCATCTGTGTTTGGAGACTCTTCAGTGTTTTGGGGAGACTGCTCCTCTTCTTCTAAGGTTTGTTTAAAAATAATTGGTTCATTTTGATGTCTTTGTTCCAGAAAATTTATGAAAAACCAAAGTCTTTTTTCTTTGTTATGAGAGTCATAAAATTCATGGTGCAAAGATGTTTTTATCAATTTTAAAATCTTCAATAATAATATCTTCACTATTTACTATTTTCTTTTCATTCCTACTAGAGGTAGAGGAGTCAAAAGAAATGGAGAGATTTCTATTGAGGATACTCATTGTTTCTTAGCAATACTTAACTCGAGTGCTACTCCAGCAATAGCAAGCTGACCAATGGTTTTACTGCTTCTCTATGACTTATGACTAGAACCACTCACCCTCATCGGAACCCTCATAGTAGAGCTAAATAGAATTAAAAGGGACATGAATAAGCCCAATAAACAATCACTCTGTCCACCCAGTCTCTGATACCAAGGAGGAGGAAGGATCGAAAGGGATAGAGAGTAGAGAAGACAATTAATATTAAAGAGATGAAGACAATTAATTAAAGGAAATATCTAAGAGCAAGAAGAGAAAAGTAATTGAAAATAAATTAATTGAGGAGGATAGAGTAATTATTTATTGGGCTTACTCCTATCCTTTTTAGTTGTATTTAGCTCTAGTGTGAGGATTTCAATGAGGGTGAGTAGTCCCGATTGTAAGTCCTAGAGAGACAGTAAAACCGTTGGCCAGCTTGCTATCATTAGAGTAGCACTCGAGCTAGGTATTGCTAAGAAACCATGAGTATCCTTAATAGAAATCTCTCCATTTCTTTTGACTCCTCTACCTCTAGTAGGAATGGAAAAAATAGTGAATAGTGAAGAAATTATTATTGAAGATTTTGAAAAAAGAATTGATGATTGGAAAATATCCAAAGTGAAAAAAGAGTGAATATACCGACAATAAGGGTTTAATATCTTCAAAACAGATTACACCATCAAAACTGAAGAAAGAGATATTCAAATCTTCAATCCTTTTGAAACCATAAAACTCCTCTCTAAAGAATCTCTCGATAGGCACAAAAAAAAGAAGTATAAGTACATCTATATAGGTCTCATCCAAATGGGGATCAAACCTTTAACCAAAGAAGGCTTGAATACCTCTATCCTTTCTGTTTTGAGAGATGCAAGATTTTCTGATTTCGAGAATTTTCTTCTTAGTTATATAGAGTCAAGTTTATGCAATGGTCCAATCTCTTTTGATTGGAATCTAAATCTTACAGTCTCTTTAAGGGATCAAAATATTCTCGATTGTTTGGTTTTGCAGATTACAACTCATAGCTACAAAATGCTTCCTGATTCTATTCCATTGCTTTGATTTTTAGGATTCATTATAAAACCATGATGATAGCATTTGCATCTAATGCTTTAGTTCACTACAAAAAAGGAGAAACCTTATTCTTGTAAATAGATTTCTCGAAAGCAAACATTGTGATCCTAGGATCCATTAAATGGAAAGATATTGATCTCCAAAAAACATGGACCCCAAAGGGAATCACTAAGCCTACCATCGAACCAATTCCAAGCCTAAACACCAATCTTAAACAAATGACCCAGTATCCTGATGTAAAGATTAGTTTATCTTTTGATAGAATGTCTACAAGCTCAGATGAAATAGATACTACTAATAGAGCTTCAAAAATACCTTCAGTCATTTATGCTCCATACTATGGTCCACAACCATCCAGACATTTTAGACGCTCAATTTTTACCCCAAAAATAGACTAAGTGATGATAATCTATATTGCTAAAGAAGAGGTTGAAGCACCTAAGGAACTTGATCTTGAAGTGAATTGATCCGAGTTTAGGAAGTACAGCCCTTAGTGCCTTTTTCACATTTTTGGCATAACGGGACCCCATAAGCACATCTCGAGTTCACCTAGGATGCGCCTTGGTGTCCTACAACACTCTGTGCATCACCCGAACCAATTTCATAAAAATCGGGTCGATTTGCTGATGGGGCCCATTGTGGCCCAGATGGGGGGCCACATGTGGAGCCCATTAGTGATCCTTATGGGACCCATCAGTGGTGATGACATTTCTTGTGGTAGAACGAGTTCAGAACGTCCAATTGATTCGATTCTTGAACTAAGTATCCTAGGATAAGAAACTGCATCCATTGATTCGGGGTTCGTGCCGAAATAGGGCTTGAAAATGAATCCCGGGATTAATTGAGATAAATTTTCAAGCTTTACATCGATATATGTGCCATTTAGACTGATTTAGTGGAAAATCAAAATCGACTTGTTTGTGAGGCCCACGTGTGGGGCTCACTTGACACATAAGCAAATAGTATCATTTTACCCATTTGCCTATAAATACCACCTTAAGGCTTAGGGTTTCGGAACTTATTTTTTGGTAATGAAAAAAATTTAGTGAAAAACACAAAACACAAAATCAAAATCAAAACAAAAAAACAAACGAATAAAAACCATCCTTCAACTAAAATCTTCACAAAAAATCTTAAGAATTTTGTTAGATCATAAGCAAGCCTGGGTAACCATCACGAAGTCAGTTTGTTATAGATTCATAAACATCTCTGGAAATGCTGAATCATCTCGATAGATTGGGATTATCAAGAAGAGATCAAGTGTTCTTCACAAAACATCAACCAAATCCATATTTATCTTGTAAATAAGGTAATTGAGAGTCTAAATTCAACTCCATTATGCTTTTCAATTTATTTTATGTATTGTTATTCTGAGAAATTGAGTTTTTACGAGAGAAACACGTAAAACTGAATTTCACAGCAAGCTAGCTACATTTCTGGGAAACGAAAGCGCCACCTTCTAAAGGAAGGCGCCGCGCCTAGCGGTGAAGGTGCACACCTTCCTTGGAAGACTGGCGCCCTCATGGCTAGGTGCCCAGCAATGCTCCTTGCTTGTTGACATGCCCTTCCATCATCAAATTTCTGGTGATTATATGGTTTGTTTACCTTGAAAGGAGACTCGATTCACTTTCAGTGGTGTTAGTCTATAAGTTTCAGAAGAAAAACAACTTAAAAAATATCAAATCGTGCCTAGATTCTGAGATCAAAGTGGGTTAAAGTCTTAGGGTTGAAAATCCATGTTTGATTCGGATGAGTACATTAATGATTTTAATTTTATTTCTTGCAATGATTTGTGAATTTTGTTCATCTAACAAGATGAACATTGTGATCATGAGCTCAAAACAAGATTAAAATCATTATAACTTTTTTATTTTTTGCGATTATTTATTTATGTGTCTTTAATTATTGTTCTATAATATTTATTATATATTGTTTATTTAATTTCCTAACATCACTAACATTTCTGACCTTAATTTATATTCTGTCATTTTATTTTTTATTATTTATTTTAAGTAATTTATAATATTATTGAACTAACATTTGTGTTTTGATGTTTTTATTTAATGTTTGCATAAATCATGTTGTTTGAATACTTGAATGTGATTTGCTTTTTGAAGTTTATTTAATTTTTCTTGTTGTGATTATGTAATTTATTTATGTAATTTGTAATTTATTAGTTTAATGAGGTTTGTAATATAATTTATTTAATTTGTGGAGAATTCAAATGAATTCTCACTCGAATGGGCTTTTAATAATTTTATTTCTATTGATTTGTGTTGATTAATGGGATTGAAAATTTATAATGGGAATTAATGGGTAGAATGTATTTTAGGAGGATTGTAATTCTTTTCTCCTCCCCCTTTTTTGTGGATGATTTAATTTTATTATTTGTGATGATATGTATGTTTGACGTATTTTCAAAAATTGCATAAAAAATATTTTACTTCTCAATTTAGATTAATACTGTAATTAATAAATAATAAATATTTCGGACAACTAGGAGGCCAGTTTGGACTTAACAGAATGAGTGCCTAACACCTTTACATTTCCGTAGCCAACTCCCAGACTCATTCTAATTAAAATCGGATTAAGTAGTTTCAAAAAATTAATTAATCCGAGAAATTTTTTCCTAATTTAGTAACATAGGGTAGCGAATCCAAAGTTTTCAAAACCTTACAAAGGTGAAGAAATTCATTTTTGAGGATTAAAATGGAATTGAATAAAATAATTTTTGTAAATTAAAATGAATCAAGCCCATTTGATTCAATTTACTTGAGAAACTCTTGAGAAAGCTATGAGATACTGTGTGGAAGCCTCGTCGTCCTCAGCCTTGCGACTCTGCTGGGGATTTTATTTAGAGAGTTAACTCTATTAGTTGTCCAAATATTCATATTTATCAATTGTGTTGGTAATTTAAATTGTGTTTAAATTTTATACTTATATAAATGTCATTCATGCATTAATCTCTTCTCAATCCTCATTTCTACCCTAACACCCTTCGGTGATATTGGGGATGTGGTCTCCTCTCTCTATTCAACTATTGAGATCCGCCACTAATATACACCACCCATAAGTCAAGTACCAATTAGTATATCAAAAGAGTTGGAACAGTATGTTATTACCTTTTACTTTGGTAAATGGGAGGAAACAACCGACTATCGCTTATGGAACCCAAGACTTATAAGTCGGCCAAAACTCATATAATGGACAATAGTAATTTCCCTTATGAATACCTTAATCAATATTTGTTTGTCGCAACATGAATAAATGTGAGTACGTCGGTTCTAAGACCCCATGTTGGTTTATAGGCCCAACCCACTATGTCCTAGGGATAGTTAAAGGTTGAACTGTGCACTGTGTGTGGACGCTATAAGGGTGGAGGTCTTGCATTTCCTTACTCCCATTCCCCTTTTGTTTAATTACTATGATTTTGTTGTGTCCATACATCATCTAATCAACTTACCAACTCATTTAAGTTTAGTTCACTATGGCTCGATTAAAGCGATCGGACACTCAAAGGGAGAAAAACTATAGAAAAATATTAAAAGTACCAGCTTAAAGAATTATACCCAAAAGGAGTTATTAGCGTGAAGATCCAATTTCTGAAACAGGGAAACCATCTAGACCAAGCCCAATGCAGCATGATCAAATGTTAGAGATTCATTGGCTTCTGCAAGAAATTCAGAATACTTAGATTGAAGCTTTGACCCTCTTCCGCAGCATCGAGGAACGCTTCACCCGGATACGTGAATATGCTGACTGCCTTGTGGAAATCAACTATTTTTCTTTAGAAGAACGAAGAATGTATCAGCATTTTTAAGCTATGTATTTAAATTTTGTAATATAAACTACTTCTGAGTTTTGATTATAAAGTTCGTTCATTAGCCAAATACAAATGCAAATATAAAAAATGCAAAATAATAATAACACAAAAAAACAATAATAGAAAATATAACCCTTGCTCAAATCATGTCTTGAAGCAAAATAAAAGGGATTAAAATGCATAAAGTATTTGGCAATAAACAAAAGCTGTCTTATACTTTAGCAAGTTTCAAAGAATTTTTGCCAATTCAAGATTTGATCAATTCAATTCGAGTCTTAGTAAACTATAACATTAGTCACATTTCATAATGCTGTGATTGTATGAAGTCGCTGAAAGAGGGTAGTTGGTTGAGGGTAGAAGATCATTTAGTCACAATTGAAGAACCTTCAATCCCACTCAGTCTGTCTAGGTCAGTACCTGTGAAGTTAGCGAGCTCTACTCCTAAAGTTGAATCTTCTTTAAAACAGGTTGATTTGCAAGTTACTAGTGCTGATAAAATGGTAGAGAATTTTTCATTGGCTGATGTTAAGAAGCTATTTGAGAAAATGGTGGTAGCTAACATTGAAAAATTCATGAAGGCTGCAAGCGAAAAGGAAAAATAGTGCTCGAAGAAGGAGAAGAGGCCAATGAAGAGTTTATAAGAAAAGAACTTGTTGAAGACACATGGCAAGAAGAAGAGTTTTTCAAAAAGATACTAGTAAAAAATCCCAATGTTGAGCCAGTGGTTTTAGAGAAAATGGAGAAGTTAGACAAGAAGCTAGAGAAGCTACATGTGCTTATGAAGTCCAAGGGTGTGGACTAGTATATGGACATAGATGAAGAGGATGATGGAGAATTGGGACTAAGAAAAGAAACTCCGGTTACTTATAAAATGCCAAAGGTAGCAAAGTATGATGGTAATGGCAATCCGAAAGTACACTTATTGTAGTACAAGTCCGTCATGGAGCTGGTAGGCTTGCCGACAAGGGAGATTCTAAAAATGTTCCCCATGTCATTAACAGGATCTGCACAGACCTGGTATTATAATCTAGACAAGAAGTTTAGAAGAGAGTGGAGTGAGCTAACTAATGTCTTTCTAAAAGAATATGCCTATAATCTTTAGATGGGCGTCAATCTAAGAGATTTTGAGGCAACTGTATAGAAGCAAGATGAATCTTTCACTGATTATATATCCAGATGGAGGGCTAAGGTCACTTAGATGAGAAATAGGCCCAAAAACTAAAGAACAAATAAAGATCTTCATCAAAGGAACTCTACCCGCATTCCATGAAAAGTTGTATTACATACCGTTGACCGAGTTTTCTCAAATCTATGAGGTGGGAACGACTATTGAAGACAAGATTAGAGAAGATAAAAACTACGAAAGTCATCTTGGGAATTTTAATAAGTCTTGATTCCTGGGATATGACCAATCCAACAAAGCTCTGAATACCAGCAAAAGCACTATAACGACAGTCTTGGATCTTCGGGCCACCAATGCCCCTCAAAGGAGGTTTTCTAATTTTGGCACTCCTCTCTCTAGGGTTTTTGAGAAGGTAAAAGTAGTCGGTTCGCTAAGGCCTTTGGTGCCGAGACCCCCTCCACTAAATTCACCCAAAAGCTTTGATCAAAATGCATTCTGTCAATTCCATTAGGGCAAGGGCCACACTACAGATAAGTGTGGCTAAGGCATGAAATCCAGAATTTAATCGACAAAGGCAAGATCACTGACCTGGAGAAGTCAAGGCCCAGCACACAGACCAACCCACTTCCAAACTTCAAGAGTGTGCCACCATCGAAGAATCTGTATATGGTCGAGTTAGGGAAGACCCCGAAGTAAATATTGTCTGAACTAGAAGAAGAGGAAGAGGAAAAGGAAACTGAGGAGAAGAAGTTGCTACAGCAGATCCAAGTCATGGTTTTGGATGTCTGGGATAGTGATGATGAGCCAACAATGAGAAATGCGTCAATCTGGATAGATAGTGAAGATGAGGTGGTAGTGAAGTACATTACACTAGATGTTTGGAGTAGTGAGAATGAAAAGGAAGCGAAAATGATAAGCCATGTGACCCATAGTGGTCAAATTTATCAGCCCAATCCAGTTAAGCTTTTCGAGGAAAAAGGAAAGGAGAAAGCAAGTTCTTCAAGCATGCCAATGGACAATACACTAGTTAAGTAGATAAAGAGAACAAAAGCGAGTGTAAGCTTGTGGGATTTGCTGATTTCGTCAAAGACGCATAGGGAGGCCTTATTGAAAGTGATGGTGGAAGTCTCTATTTCGCCATCTCTATCAGTAGTTAAATTTATAGGATTAGTCCAACATGATCCCCTGTGGATAACCTTTTCTGATTATGAGCTTTCCCCTGAAGGAAGAAATCACATAAGAGCTTTATTCATCAACGTCAAAGTGAGGGGTAGAGCCATAAAAAATGTGTTGATTGATGACAGTTTAGCTTTAAATGTATGTCCATTAAAGCTCCTTTCTATATTTAAGCTAGATGTGTTCGATCTAGAAATTTCTGATGTCGTCATTAGAGCTTATGATGACTTGAGAAGACACGTGGAGGGAACTTTCAAAACAGTGGTAAAAGTGGGCTTTATTGAAAGGGAAACTGAATTTATAGTGATTGACATCCCACCAACATTTGCCTTATTGTTGGAGCGTCTATGGTATCATTCATTGGGAGGTGTACCATCTACTGTGCATCATAAGATAAACTTCTTAGTCTATGGGAAAATTATCACTATACCTACTGCCAATGAGAGAAGTGCGGCTATGCTAAATGTAGACAAGCAGGTTCTACTCCCTTGGACTGATTTCCAAATTACTATTTTGAGTTTTAATATGGGGGCTGCCATGTGCAACATCATGAAGAAGATGAATTTTGAGGAAGGAAAAGGATTAGGGAAGGATCAACAAGGGATCGCTGAACTCGCAAAGATTCACACTCAAAGGAATCAAATGGTCTTAGGATACAAAGTTGGGAGCAAGTCATCGAAGATACTTGGCTGTCTAGACATGGATGGACGTTTCATTCATTCGTTCGAGTGAGCATTCCTCTTCATGTTTGCCAATTGAGCCTTTTAAGCATAATGGGAAGAAGTATCCAGAACTGGAAATTTTCACAGATGTGATTGAGATTCTGACAGTGGTTCATGGAGAGCCAGAGACTGGGTTAAAGACTGAGGAGGACTTGAAGACAACTGACCAAAAAGGGTTTATAAGGTTAGAAGCTAATGCAGCAGAGGGGAAAAACAAGGAAGAATAGGAAGAAGAAGAAGCAACCCAACAAAGAAAAAGCATCCATTAAGAAAGAAGAAGACTACACGGATCAGGTTCTAAAAGCAATCTAGGCTTGCATCGAAGAGAGCTTTGAAGAAATTAAAGCTCCTACCAATGTTTCTCTTCCCATTAATTATTCTATGATTGTGATGAAATTTCTATGATTTTTAATGAAACAAATTTTAATTTTGCTTACTTGTTTGATGTTTTTCCTGATGGTTCCATTCATCAAGTAGATAAGCATATGCACATATTTGACATCAATTCATCATGCATGCTTGAATTTAATATAAACACAAAAGAAAATCCCAGAAATTTATTAATTAGACCAAACTTGACATCAGAGTTAGTCATAGAATTTCAAAATTTACTCAAGTATAAGGCAGAACCTTTTGCATGGAGGTATAAAGACATGCCTGGAATCGACAAGTCAATAGCAAAACATACGATTCCTTTGAACCTCGCATCCCAACCAGTAAAATAGAAGAGAAGAAGGTTGTGACCAGAATGGGCTGAGAAGATTAAAGAAGAGGTTACCAAGCAAATTGATGCAAGGTTTTTAGAAGTAGTCCATTATCCCGATTGGTTCGCAAAGAAAGATGAAAGAGTCAGGATGTGCATAGACTACCAGGACTTGAACAAAGCATTACCAAAAGATGATTTTCCTTTCCCACACATTGATGTCTTGATTGATAGTGCGAAAATGATGGCATGTTACTCGATCATGGATGGTTTCTCCAGATACAATCAGATTCTCATGGCATTGCATGAGAAAGCCAAGACGGCTTTCATAACTGAATTTAGCACTTTCTATTACCGGGTAATGCCTTTTGGTCTTAAGAATGCTAGGGCAACCTACCAAAGAATAGCAACCACTTTTTTCATGACATAATTCATAAAGAGTTGGAAGTATACATGGATGACATGATTGTCATGACCAGGATGCAAAAACAGCATCCACAGGCTCTGAGTAAGTTCCTTGACAAAGTCATCAAGTATGAGTTATGGTTAAATCCAAAGAAATGCGAGTTTGGGGTGACTTCAGAAAAAGTACTGGGGTTCATCGTGGGGCCAAATGGAATAGAGATTGATCCAGACAAGATTAAATCTATTCAAGGAATGGAGCTGCCAAAGATCGAAAAGCAAGTAAGAAGTTTTCTAGGGAAAATACAATACATTAGTAGGTTATCGAAGCTGTCTATTATTTATGATCTGATATCTTCAAGCTTCTAAGGAAGGATCAGCTAGTCAAATGGAATGATCAGTGCTAGATAGCTTTTGATAAAATCAAGGAATATTTGTCAAGTCCTCCGATTTTATGCCCACCGAAGTTGAGGAAACCTTTAATCTTATACTTGACAGTAGAAGATGCTAGAATGGGGGCCATGTTAGCACAAGCTGATGAAATCGATGTTAAGAAGGCAGTGTACCACTTAAGTAAGAAGCTTCTTTTGAACGAGGAGAAATATGACTTGATTGAAGGAAGCTGCCCAGTAATGGTTTGGGCTACTAGGAAACTTCGGCATTATTTTCAGCCTTACAAAGTGATAGCGGTGTCAAGGATGGATCCGGTTAGGTACCTTTACAGAACTCTAGCTGTGATAGGAAAACTCGCCAGATGGTTTATCTTACTTTCAGAATTCAACATTGAATATGCTACTAAGAAAACTATTAAGGGAAGAGTTATTGCAGATTTCTTAGTAGCACATCCGGTAGAAGATAACAAGGAATGGGAGATTGATTTCCCTTATGAGAATCTTAATGTAATAGAGAAGAATGGGTGGAAACTCTATTTTGTTGGCTCAGCCAATAGTAAAGGAGTTAGAGTCAGTGTCCTTTTAGAATCCCCATAAGGAGAAGTTATTCCTATGTTAAAGAGGCTACACTTTGTAGTCACAAATAACATGGTAGAATATGAAGCTTGTTTATTCGGGTTGGAAGCATTTTTACGATCCAGGCTAAAGAAGTGGAAGTTATCGAGGATTCTAAACTAGTCATCGAACATGCCAGTGGCAATTGGAAAGTCAAGGAGAGTAGATTGAAACTTTATATCAATTATCTGCATCTTCTCATTCAAAACTTTGAGAGGGTAGCATTTACCCACATCAATAGAGCAAATAATCGAGCACCAGATGCACTAGCTAATCTAGTTTCAGCTTGGGAGCAAGTTTCAGCAATGCATAAAAGGCCATTCATAATGTCTTATGGTAATATCCCTTGCTATGAAGGTGAGAGAATCATGGAGATTGAGTCTGTAATGGACTAATTTTTTGGTACTGTCAATAGTGATTTACCGGTCTGTAAATAGTACCACCGGCCTAGGACTTGGTATTATTTCGGTCCGAAAAAATTACTACATATGTCTATTGTCTTATTAAATATTTTTGGAGCATGTTTGCGTAATTTAGGTGGGTAGAAAATATTTCGTGAATATTTTCGGAGAGTTGCGGCAACTTATGAATATTATTTTCTGGCGAATTTCGGCAACTTGTGAATATTAATTTTTAGTGTGGTATATTGAGGAAGTAGATGAGGAAATATTTTTGTGGAGTTAATTTAATTAATTAATGGAGTTAAGTAATATTTGGAAGTGAATTATTTGAGGAATATTTAGAGTCATTGGATGAGATTACCTACAGACTCAATCTTAGCCATTGACTTAGCATAAAATGGAGAAGCAAAGTTTGACTTTGCTACTTAATGGGTTATCACCATTTCATCTACACCTTCTCTCTCCTCTCTTCTCCATCACCCATGCCATTTGTACCTTCTTCTTCCTCCTCCATTTCTTTCATTTTTACTCCACAAATCAACACAAAACCACCTAATTAAATCAAAGAAAAACAATTGATCTCTAAGAACTAAGTAATTAAAGTTGAAATTGGGGATTAAAAGCTTGGATAATTCAAGTTGCCATCGAAAGAGGTAAGTTGTGAAATTTGAATTTTATGATTTAATGGGTAGAATTCAAGGATTAGGCATGCAATAGATGCATTAAATCATGCTCCATTCCTTTTCTTTGTTAATTTTGATGATAATGTGAATATTTTCCTATTTTGAAGAGATTGAAGAACCTTCAAACAAAGGGAAAGGGAAGGCTTAGAGTGAAGTATTCTAAGCTTTTTAAAGCTTAATTTGAAGGTTAGTGCACTAATACCCTCTCTCCCTTTTCAATTTCTCAAGCTTTCCATTTCTAGGATTTTGATGAATTTTGATGTTAGAGGTGTACTTAGGTGGGACTGTAAGTCATTTTTTACCCCTTTATGGTTTGCATCCATTTCTGACTTCTTCATGAAAGTTGTAGCTCTATTTTTTATCTTTCTCATCTCTCACTCCGATCCTCCTCAACCAACTCCACCTCCCCCTACCCACCCCCCCCCCCACCCCCCCAGCCCGCGCTGCCCGGACCCGTGCACCAAAAATGAAAGAAATGGAGAATGAAGAAGAAGGTAGAAATGGCGTGGGTGATGGAGAAGAGAGGAGAGAGAAGGTGTAGATGAAAGGGTGATAACCCATTAAGTAGCAAAGTCAAACTTTACTTCTCCATTTTATGCTAAATCAATGGCTAAGATTGAGTCTTTAGGTAATCTCATGTAATGGCTCTAAATATTCCGCAAATAATTCACTTCTAAATATTACTTAACTCCATTAATTAATTAAATTAAATCCACAAAAATATTTCCTCAATACACCACACTAAAAATTAATATTCACAAGTTGCCAAAATTTGCCAGAAAATAATATTCATAAGTTGCCGCAACTCTGCGAAAATATTCATGAAATATTCTCTACCCACCTAAATCATGAAAACATGCTCCAAAAATATTTAATAAGACAATAGACACATGTAGTAATTTTTTCGGACCGAAATAATACCAAGTCCCGGATCGGTGGTACTATTCACAAACCGGTAAATCACTATTGACAGTACCAAAAAATTAGTCCGTTACACTATGTATATGACATATTGGGTCCATATGATAATGTGCATAGGATTATCATTATAACTTGGTTATATGTAATATATGGTACCATATATGTGTGGTAATCTACCCCATTAATATATCATGTGGTGATATCAAAATTAGTATGGTCACTAGTCTTACCCTATACATATATCACCACCCCATATATATGTAATAGCTACATGATATATATGTTGGATTAGACCAGCAAACTACATGAATGTATATGATACTACATCATATATAGCATATACGTTATCAACTTGCCATTAATACCATATAATATCGGACAATTAGCCATGATAATCCAATCTATACCATAGGATAAATAAATGGAATCTATAATGGTTATATGGATTATCCTTATCCACTCATATCTATTACATTATATGGGGATATATATTTACCATACATATCCTATATAACCATATGTTTCCTATCGTATATATTACATATGGTATATGTATACTAGTATGATTGGTATTACGGTATACCTAGATTACCTAATCTATTCCATGGGCCATATACGATGATTGTATCCCCAACCATATATCTCATTGATATAATCCATTACTTATATGTATAGTATAGCCCAGTACATGGAGTAGGGATTATCCTTATGGATATCCATATTGTATACCATATGGACTACATCACCCTATGGTAACCCATCTAATCTACATTACATGGTATGGTACCAACCATAGTATGTAATGGTTAGACATATATGGATAGGTTAGTGCCCGGCATATAGGAGTTTATATAGTTACCAGCCAATTAGACATATACGGATAGGTAGTACATGGCATATAGGAGTTCATATATAGTTACCAGCCAATTAGACATATATGGATAAGTTAGTACACGACATATAGGAGTTCATATATAGTTACCAGCCAATTAGACATATATGGTGATTGATTATCATAGTAGTATGATAATATATACCAATATTATATAACCATGAGTATGTCTATCCCCATACACCAGCGATACACGGGGATAGACATAATATCATATGATTATGTGGTATATATTAGCCATATATTGTATTCATGACTTCATATAGATATCCATGATCATACACATACGATAGTTAAGTGATAATCCATTGTTACATGGTTTTGTTAATATATTATACCATATAAATGTACTGTATGGATATTACTTAATAGGCTAATATCATTTGTCCATAAATGGGATGATAGTAATATATATGATATAGGGGGAGTATCATCCATGCTATTAAGAACATCCATATATCATGATTAATAATATCTAATTGGCCGTAATATATGATATATCATCCCCCAATTCATGCCTAGCATAATATATCACCACGTATTATACGGTCCCTGTGTATGTTGGCTGATTCTATGTATATATCCACTATTACTTAATAGCATGGGAATATATACCTAAATAAAATACCCCATATGTCCTGGCTGGTAATATACTCTACCACATGGATAATATATAATATCTCATTATCCAAGGTACTAGTGTCCGATATTACCTATGTCTATAAACATACCATATGATGGCATATGTCACCTTGTTACGTATCCATATATAAGTCATGGATTATCCTATCACTCCATATGTATTTAATGTAATCTATAATCTATACCAAGTTAGTGGTTGCTCCCATACTAATCTATAATGGTGATTGAGTATGATTATGATTGTCCCCACTAGTTTCCCAAGGTATACATAATATATCACACTGATAATGGATAGGTAAGAACCCATACGTGATTCTATGGTAATCTATAACTGGTATACATTGGGTATCCATGGATAATTAGGCTATATGGGGGATGATAGTCCATATATAATGTCCATATAATGTATGATGGTATCAATATGTGTATCAATATTTGATGTGGTAATCATGCCCTACTCAATCATAGTGGTAATATGGACTTGAGGGTATGCCATAATAGGTATAAATGGTATATTATATGGGATGATAATTTATGACACCATATACGGTAATCTATAACAGTGAATATACGATATATTCCCACCATCATATATGGTATATGGTATGACAGGGGGTATAGCATAATATATCATTGTTGACTCCCGTACTAGTCAATAATCATAAATACTGGTCTATTTTGTACATTGTAGTATCATATATCCATTATATTAATCATATTATATGTGGCCATAATCATAGGTTATGTATGATATCAATAGTCATTATGTCCACAATGTATTGGTATACATACCCATAAATAGTCACTGGATATATTATGGTACCCCTATCTCTATACATGTATTAGTCCCACATTATTGTATGGTATGATATAATGTATATCATGGTGGAAATCATAACATAATATACTACATATGGTCATTTATAGCCCTGGTATATATACCCACGCTATCATATGATTCTGTCATCCTGTGGTTGGTGTTTTCCTCAATCATGTAATATAAACATTAAATGAATTTGATATAACCCCCTATGTAAGTGGCATGCCATCACTCTACAGTGTAGCCAATATTATCCCTATAGATTACCCCCATGTGACATTTGATATTAGTTATATAGCATCGTTATTCACCCCAACATACATTGCTGATTCTATATATAATAAATGGGATCAGTGTATATACATATATGATGCCAACATTGTCCATAATCTATACATATGACCATATGGCTATTATATAGTCAATCATATGATAGCATAATATAGGCATGTGGGCCCCATATAACTATATATCCATCTATAATATGCTAATAGTCTATATAAGTCATAGGATACATATATGCCCATTCCCATGTAGATGGGATATCCAGATAATGTAAGGATATATGATATACTAGGTATCATATCCATGGTATGGCATAATAAATATAGTACATTCGTTATAATGACTATGGTCATATCATATCGTAGATATGATATCCATATGGAGTTACCCCAAATATGACAACCATATATCCACTGGCCATATATATGGTGGTCATATGGTAATAGATATGTCCATATCATATGGTCATAGAATGAGGGGTATATCCTTGCATTATACCCCATACTATGGTAATGATTATCAGGGTGGTATTACATGGTATGGCAAGTTAGCATAGTTCCATAATAGCCATATCCTATACATCATAAATTGGTGATACATTATGTCATTATACTAGTTTTTGATATGGACATAATGTAATCATGGGATAATCATACTTACCCTAGACATCATGTGTCTAGTACAAGAGTGAGTTCATTGTAATGATATACTAACATACACAGATTAGTATGTATCCATCTACCCCACATAGGATATGTCTTTATATCCATGTGGACAAGGAAAAACACCAACCACACGTATATCATACCCCTATGTATAGCATAATATATCACTATCCCGAGTACTTTGTCCCTACAATGTATTTAATGTAATCTATATATGATTATATGGATTATCCTTATCCACTCACTATCCCACCACATCATACATAAGCTGGGACATACAATAAGTGATGTAGCCATGATATCAAATTAATGTAATCTATAACGATTATATGGATTATCCATATCCACTCACTAATTTGACATCATACATAAGTGGACATAATGTATGATATATGTAATATATACCACACGACATATATAATTATATTACTAGTTCCCCAACATATATGTATTTATTCACTCACT
Source organism: Jatropha multifida (assembly GCA_948099535.1). Taxonomy (NCBI): domain Eukaryota; kingdom Viridiplantae; phylum Streptophyta; class Magnoliopsida; order Malpighiales; family Euphorbiaceae; genus Jatropha; species Jatropha multifida. Next base: position 20,100 of record CANUEX010048812.1, read on the forward strand.
ATCTAAAAGGTGAATAAATATTACAATCATTATGACACAAGGTGACAGAATCAGCAAGGTATATAATATCACTACCCCCAGCTTAACTCTACCTCACTACTATTCGATAATGTATGGTATCAATCATACTCAATCACCATAGAAGTCTATAAATATAGGATATGATGAAGTATATGGTAGATACCTATCCATAATAGTCTAATTGGCTATTAGTATAATAAATGACATATGGCACTTATGGTGATTGATATACCAATGTATGCTATCATTGATCCATTTTATTATATGGTATATAACTCTTGTCCATCATATCACATGTTCCTCAATCACTATCCCATGTACATTGCTGATTATAATCATATATATATATATATATATATATGATTATATTATGATAATGGTATGATCCTATATTACTAGCCAACATACTATGCTACCATATAACCATAAACATTAACCACACGTCCATCAGGATCACTAATTACCATATATATGGTTATATGGTGGGAACTATGCTATACTAATTTGATGAACTATCCTATGTGTAGGAGTGAGACATATATGGTGATGTCAAATTCATTCCAACCATATATATGCCCATTGGTATGACACAGGGTGATAGAATCAACAGTGTAGCCATACACGTATATCACGTATGACTTATATGGATTATCCTTATCCACTCACTAATTTGACATCATACATAAGTGGCATATGTCATTTATCATACTAATAGCCAATTAGATTATAAATAATATCAAATTCATATAATATCGTATACATGGTATGACACAGGGTGATAGAATCAGCAAGGTATATATAGCATAGGATCACTGATTGTAAACTATAATGATGTACATTATATGCATATGATGGGGATTATACCCATGGTAGGGCATGATTATATGTATAATTAGCCTATATTATGTCAACTAATATGGTAGATTATCCCACCCATATCCTATCCGAATAGGCAACTATCACTAATACCTTTGTCCATATATACCATTCTATGGTGATTGAGTATCATACTCAATTAGTATGATGGTATGTCGTTTATCATAGCCCATGACATATACTACCCCCATGGTGACATATCCTCTCTAAGCTAGGATCACTGATCCTATATTAGATGTAATTGTA
>CANUEX010048901.1:0-11312 GCA_948099535.1 Jatropha multifida
AATGGTTATTCAATAAATTTTCGGGCGAACCAAAATGATTTTCGATTCCCATAATATTACGTGGCGTAATATTATTGGCTAATAATTTACAATTTAAATTTAAATGGGAATGTTTCGAAATAAAAATTTCAGGGTATTATAGGTATCCTACAATTTAAAGTAAGGAATTCAATTGAATTTCATAAAATTATGTTTGGAATAAATTTTTAAATAAAAATTTATTTATATTTATTTTCTAAAATATCCTTAATATAAAAATCTAATAAAAACAAATAATAAACATCAATTTATATTTATTATACATGATAGACAAATAATTTTATCGGTATCCACCGAACGTTAATCTCGACTAAGTCAAAGAGCTGAGTAGTGAGAGTGACATCAAAACCCGAATAAAGATATAACCGAACAATGTTTAAATCTCATAACGCTTAATAAATGTTTGGTCAAAAGAGACCATTAAAAGTCATTAAAGGCCAAGAATATGGCCTAACATTTATAATTAGATTTCACCTATGATAGTTACAATTGAAATTGTACTATGTAAAGAGAATGTAATAGGATATAGGACACAAGATATTCATTATTCCATATATTGAAAGCATATCTAAAATTACACTCATCAATATACAATATCATAACTTTTTATTTTTTACTAAGATATAAATAATAAATTTCATATAAATAATACACTCACATTCCACCCTAGCTAATTAATTAATCAATCAATTAATTAATTAATTATATAAATATAAATATAATATATAAAATCATTATAACATTCATAATAATAATAATTATCTTTAATTTGGATAAAATATCTCTGTTCAAGGAAAAAAAGGGATAAAATGTCTCCGTTAAAAAAAACAAGAATAAAATGTCTTTTTCATTTAACTAATTAATGTAAAAACTATAAAAATATTTAAAAAGTTATTATTGTTGTTAATTATACTTGGAAACATTAGTGCATAGGACAAAAACTGTAATTTCGCACTAATAACTATGAAATCCAAAAAAAAATAAGGGAAAAGAAAAAAAATACTTCAGTCTATAGAGAGGTAGTTTTGTCAAATAAAATTTAATGATTTATTATTACGATCAAGTTTGATAAAATAAATAAGTTAAATAAGTAATAAAAATTAAAAAATTGAATTTGTAGAAGAAGAGAGTAGTTTTGTCACAAAAAATTGGATTGTTTAGTTTTGTGAAATTCATTTAGAAATTCTACTAATTTTTGTAGAATTTGGTATAGTTATATTCAATTCCGTGGAATTGAATTTCTAGAATTGAAATCTATCTTTTTTTTCTCATTTCAAACATAGAAACATGGATTTCTAAATGAATTCCATAAAATTGTATAGAATTCATTTATTCCAAACGAGCTCTTAATAAAATTTTAAATATTTTAAAATAATCTTAGTCATAGTTAATTAAAAAATTATATTTTATTATTAATATATTTATAAACTTATTTTTAAGTCAATAATGTCTCCTCACTCACGTAAAGAGTGAGAGGTCTCGAGTTCAAATCCTCTCGATCACAAGTGTTTTCACCAATTTAGTGAGTGAACGGTTATTATTTGTTAATAGACCACAGTGTTATTTTGGCTATTAGGTCTCTTAATGAATTAAAAAAAAATATTTAAAATATATATATATATATATATATATATATATAATTAAGCAATTAAAAATTAAAAATTTTATTTTTGTTAAATTTATCTTTTTAATAAATATATATGATAATGATATATTTAAAAATATTTTTATATTTTATTTATTAAATATTTAATTCTTTTAGGATATCGATAAAAAAAGAAAGAATATATATTATTTTTATTAATATTTTTTTTTATATTTATATGATTTGATTGGATATATTTTTTAAAAAAATAAATTTTTAAATATAATATATAAAATTTTTTATTTTCTTTTTATTATTGAATAATTTATAATTTCTATCATTTTAATTTAATCAGAGATTTATATCTCATTTCGCTAAATATATGGTATATTTATGATTAAACATTTTTAATTTTCTTGATATTTTTTTCTTTTATATCCTATATCTGCTTGATTTAAAAGAATATAGTATTTACAAAATTGAAAAAAACTAGAACTATATAGCTCTATTTGGGTAAATTTTTGGGATTTTAAAAATTTCTGTGTATGTGCATATATTCCATTAAGTAAATAATATTGCCATCGTAACCAAAGTAACTTTTGTTATTAATTTAAATCATCATTTCATTTCTTTTTTTTTTTACTTGACAGTAAAAAATAATTTATTATTATTACTTGATTTTCTTTTTGGGCACTTGTTAGGATTTTAAAAATTTATATTTATAAAAAGGACTAAAGGATTATATTTAGAAATATGATTAAACTTTATTCTGAGACTATTTGATTATATGAAAACAGAATTAAATGCATAAGAGGCATTATAGCAAGTAAAAAGTTTATACATCAAAGTTTAATACAAATTAAACACTTATATTTATTTTAATCTAAACAAAACTTATATTTTAATATTATATAGATAAAAAATGAATACATAACGAGCATAGTCGATATGCAATGCACGTCATACAAAAAACTAGTACTATATATAAATGTGGGAATAAAAAGGATAGGGGGGAATCATGAGATTTCGATATTGTCCTCAATGAAATTTAGAATATCCTAAAATAGCATTAGTCGTAGTCAATTCGAAAATTACATTTTATACCGACGAGTTTTTTGATTAGTTGTTTGACACTCTTTTCCTTTATATGAAATCGAATGTTGGATCATTGTGGATGGAATAAATACTTGCTAAGAGCATTTTATCCCTCTTTGGGCCAACCTAATTTGAGCATGATTTAGTTCTAGTCCAATAGAGTTGGGATACGTGCAGTTAAGACAAAAAAAATATTACATTTTATTATTTGATTAGATATAATTTTTAAAAATTATTATTTAAATAAATATATATATATAATAAATAAGAAAATAGTATACTCCTTTTTTATGATTGTAGGAAAAATTGTGAATTTATTTGGAAATGATATAATATGTCTTTTATGTAATCTTTTTTTATTACTTAATTAACTTATTTATTTATTTTAAATTTGTAATTTAGAACAATGAAAAAATAAAATACTTGAATAAACTCATTAATTGATCAATGTTGTATCCTTACATGATTTATTTTGTAATTTCCTTTATTAACTTGACTTTATTTATTTTTTTCAATCAAAATCAAATTTAATTAAATTATAACATTTCTAGGATTATTTTTAAAATTCAAATAGGTAATTTTTTTAATATAATCTATTTCTGGGGTTATTCTTAACAAAAATTTGTTATCTTTTATTTTCTTTTTTGTTATTGAATTAATTTATAACCACTATATTTATATCTCTCTTGCAATAAATAAATGACCTCCTGATGAAGTATTTTTAATTTCCTGATATTTTTCTTTTATATCCTAAATATGTTTGACTTGAAAGAAAATTGCTTTTATGAAATTGAAAAAAAAAATAGAACTATATATTTTTGTTTTGAGTTTCAATAATTTGTGTGTATGTTCATATACTCATTTCTCTAATTTACTGGGCAAGTAATACTATCACTATAGGCAAAATAATTATCATTATTAATATAGATCATCTTCTCATTTTTTTTCTTTTATCTACCAGTCAATAAAAATTATGATTATTTTTTATTATAGCTATATATAAATATTGATTTGTGATTGAGGGCAAAAGTTAAATATTGCGTGATAACTTGATTTTCTTTTTGAGTGCTTATTAGGATTTTAAGAATCTGTATTTATAAATTAGAGACTGAACAATTATTTATAGAAATTGGATTGAATTTTATTTTGAGATCACTTCATTATATAAAATAAAATCAAGTAAATAAGAAATAGCATTGTACGTAGCTTATACAATAAATTCTAATACAAATTAATCAATTGTATTTATTTTAATCTAAACAAAAAAATTATATTTTAGTATTATATAAATAAAAAATATAAAAATATAAAAATGAAAATATAACGAGCATTGTTGATGTGCAATGCACGTTGTAAAAAGGACCAGTAATAATAAAAACATGACTTTGATAACAGTAAGGGTATATTTTAAGACAAATTCATTATATTTTCGGACTGAGAAAATACAATAAAATTTAAAATTATAAACTACTACTAGAAATATAATATTAGATCTAATTAGACTTGTTTATATATAAATAAATGTACGAAAGCAATATTAAAATTAAATAAATGTACAAAAGCAGTATTACAATTGAAGCTAGCTACAACTAGTTAATACCTTTTTGCATAATGTTGATATTGCAGAGCTTTATGCTTTTCATGCTTCAAAATGGATGTTTCGCAATGGACTTCCAAGCCTTAATTTGGACTGAGCAGAGGATTGTTGAGTAGTTTTAAGTCATATGTCCAGCTGGGTTTCTATTCCATGACAAGTGGGATGGATCACCAAGTGGCCTACAACAACACAAAAATTATTTACATAAAAAAAATATAGAAAAACCTCAACATTATTTCACTTTTTTTTAAATTTCTTTTAATTTAATTTTTGTTTTATTGACAATTAGAAATCAAACACCTAATTAGTTAATTCATGTCCATGTGACATTGAATAATGATGATTAAAAATCTTACATATTAGTACCACATTAGAATGTAAAAATGTTAAGGTACTAAATTCTAGACGTTTGAACAGTATAAAATTAAAGGTGTAATATGTGGATTTATTCTGAATTTTAGCCGATTCTCCTTCTGGTTTCTTAAATTTTACAAGGGAATTAATCATGCAATGTACATTAATATTTCGATAAAAACTATATCTTCTGTCAAAATGAAATAACTTGGTGGAGGTTTAATTATAAACCTGCACTTTCACTTTTCGTCTTAGCAAGAGGTACAGTTATTATTGAAATGTGGGAGTACAGAGTCATTATAAGTTTCCAACAAACTTTAAGAGGCCATAAGTATAATCACCAAAATCTAGGTTCAAATTTATGCATTAGGTGAAAAATCAGAGGATATGTTTACTTTGCAACGTAGCTCACCTGGGCTTCATTACATATACAAGTATGAAGCTTATTGCCAGTAACAAGCAGAATCCACCTGCAGTAAGATATGCTTTGCCAAGAAAGTCATTTTTCCCGCCGATCCAACTTGTAGTTGAAAGAACAAGCTTCTTTTTACCTCCAAAGCTATATGTATTATAGTTATTTTCTATAGTAACTATAATTATATCATTAGGCTCGAGGTCGATCTCTATCTTTCCATAAAGTTTTCTAAAAGTTGATAATGCAGCAGTTCGCATCCAAACAATAAGATCCATTTGTTCATTCAACTTTTTCATGCAAAACCAATAAAACTTCGTTAGAAAATAGAAATAAGTTCCACTAGAAAGAGGTAAAAAATGAAAATGCTTACAGGTATACTGGAATTAAGTTTTGCACCTCCAATGAAATCTCCAGTTTGGAAATTTTTGGGATACACTTCAGACCCAAATTTATAAAGTTGGTCACTTTTCCATGCTATATTTTTTTTGCTAACATCTAAAGCCTTGTTTTCAAGTGAAAACCCGTAGGTGTCATTGAACAAACTCCATGCAATAAGGCCACAAGGAACAATTGGAGCATTCTTTGATGTGTGTGATTCAGGAGCACAACTACTTGTGTCACTCTCACTTTGTTTATGTCGTAGTTGTTTGTTACTTCGACTTTTTACATATCTGAAAATAAATTCACATAATAATTGGTTTAAACATTTAAATTGATATTAAAATCAAGCGAAAATTATCTATTATACCCCTGTATATCCATCAAATACACTATTCAGAACTTGCTTTTTGTAAACTACATTATTAAACTTACGGTTCCATTAGACAGTTTAATCCTTCCGTTCATATTTTGTAATAAAACTAAAATTTTATGACTAATTTATCACGTTATAATCTCTTTCACGTCTGGTTTATTGAATTAGAATCGTTGGTTCGATGAACCGACCAGACTTAACCATGATGAGTGTGAAATTTTCGTGAATTTGAATATAACCTCATAGCTTTCATGATCAAATTATAAAAGAAATCGATTGTTCATAGTCACTTTGAAATTAACTGTGAAGTTCAGTGGTCATAGTTACCTACCGTCGGTGATTCTGATAGAAGTTATCAAGCTCGTAATAGATAAAAACTGGACTTTTCATTTGTTTTGGAACCTGAAAAATGAAAAGAATTGGATAAACTCTACTAATTAAAACAAATGAATCTTATCTAATTATTGAAGGAATAGGACTAACGGTTAATTTCCTTGTGCAAGTCTTGTTAGTTTTATTGCTTTGAATGTATTCAAGACTATTATTTGAATAATCAGGAGGAATGCAATCTTCATCGTAACGATCTACAATTTCCACCACCTATTCATACAACGTAAACGTTAAAATCTATATAAAAACGGGTTAAGTCTCGCAAAATAGTAAAATTCAAAGAAAGTAAAATATTTTACATGTTCTGATGCAAACATGGTAGCCAGACCAATGGGCACGAAGATAATGCCAACAAATACAAATGTTGTAATCATCTGAATACAAGGAAAAACAAAGTATATGTCAAATATAAGAAATTTATTTATTATATCATATAAAAGTCAAATAATAAGAAGAAGAAAAAAGGAATATTTAGGTTTTTGAATTTATCAAATTTTACTAGTTAAGCTCCCTTGTCGTCGACATTAAGGCCCCCCGAATTTTTTATTTTTGTTAAGGGGCTTAAATATGTGTTTTAATAATAATAATAATAATAATAATATTAAAACCATATTACCCATCCTGCAGTTAGAATTGGTTTCCAAGCAGGAAGCTCTTGTTGTGTGAATTGAGAATCTGAATCCAAGAACAGAAGCATAATGAATAATAGATAGGAAGACAATCTCAGGTTTAAAAGTGTTACATATAAAAGATTAATGAAAATTAAAACCCAAATAATAAAAAAAAAAAAGAAAAATAAAGAGAGAGAGCTCAGAAAGATACAGGTAGGCCTTTGGAAATTCCTTTTGGTAGGAGGAGAATCAGCCATGCTATCGCCGGAGCTCGTTGCTCCTTTCGTGTTCCCACCGTCTCTGGTGTGAGTGCTCTATGAAGTGATAATAGTAAAAAGCAATACAATCTCGTCTTGATTCTTGTCCTTCAACTTTTTATTTTCCTTCTTTCTTGCTACCAGTCTTTGTTTTTTCCATTTTCTTTAAGCTCGTTTTTGCCTTTTTCTTATTTTATTTAATGGAGGATGGTAAATCAAATAACTGATGTTAATTAATTTGGAGTCAGCGAAACTATCGGGTACCCTATTTTATTGCTTAGATTTCGTGATTTATAGGTAACTGTCAGAGTGTGCGATGCATCTTAAATATAAGAGATATACGATAATGTTTTAAAATATATAATTTAATTAAGAAAAATATATAATTTTATATTTTTTTATTTTATTGAAGACTGTTTAAATTAAAGAATACATATTTAAAATTAGATTAATTATATAAAAATTAATGTCTATAAAAAAATTGAAAGAAAAAAATATATATTAAAAATCATTGTTTTAATTATTTTTGGATTAATAAATTTTTATATGATATTAAAAGTAATAAAATAAATAAAATAAAATGGACGATAGAAAGTCATATATATATGTGTTTGATTGGTCTTCTCATTTATGTAAAGAATGAGAGATTTTGAGTTTGAGTCCTTTCAATTGTAGTTATTATTTTCCCTATCAATTTTCTGTATCATTTTTTTAAATATAAACTTTTCATTCATAATAATAAATGATAATTATGATTTATTATAATGATATTCAATATTAATATTATAATAATATTAATTTAAAAAATAAGTTATAATATATATAATATGATAATTTTTAATTAAAAATAGATTATAATATTATAATAATTTTAATTATTTAATACATATTAATATGATAATTGAATGTCAATTCATACCAATATTATGTAATTTTAATTGAGAAAGATAGATTATAATATTATAATTATTTACTCATCATATGTATTAATTATGATAATTGAACTATATAACACTATAACTAATAGTTAAATTCTATGTGACACCATCAAAATTTAAAAGTCCTATTTATCATTATAATCCTATGTTTCATTATTAAAATTTAAAAATTTTATGTAGCAAAAGTAATGGGAGACCATTTATTTAGAAAATGTCACATATCAACTTATTGAAAGAAAATGCGTACTTTATATATATGCTAACAATATTCCCGCGCTATGCACAGTTAAAAAATTTTTTAAAAAAATTGAAAGAAAATAATATAATACATATAGCTTGTTGATAGGTTATCAAGTAAAGTTTTTCACATGTACTATTGAAATATTTAGATAAAGATAAGCAGAAAATAAAAAATGCATTCATGATTTTTTAATAATGAGAATGAAAATGAGTAAATAAACATCTATTGAAAATAAAGAAATTTATAAAGATAAATAAAAATGAAATAAAATGAGAATTAATTAGTTGGATTTAATTTTAATTAATATAAAAAATAACTCATAACATCATTATCATCTATAAATTAAAAAATTCATTTTAAATATATAAACCTCATCATATTTAATATAATTTAATTTAAAAAATTATTCAATTTATTTCCAAATTATTTATTTCAAAATTAATGTAAAACAATAATCATAATATTATTTAAATTCATAAATTAAGTAATTCATTTATATTATTAAAAACTATGTAAGTTATTTACTTATACTAATCAATTATACTACATATAATTTAATTCAATCAATAAATAATAGTAAATCCTATTTATTTTTTAATTCAATTTATTATACTAAAACGAATTTATTTTTTCTCGATTAAAAAGCATTAAAAATAGAATTAAAATAATTTTTAAAAAGATAAATAAACTTATTTTTTCGATTAAGATACATGAAAAATTAACTAAAATGATATATTAAGACTTCCAAATTAAACTAAGGCTAATTTAGGAGATTCTATAATTTCCTCCTCTATTTCTGCATGTATGTAAATTATAGATTATAAATTTATTTTATTATCTATTAAGTTAAAAAGAGTAAAATAATACATATAATAAATATATGAAGTATGTAATATGTATTTAGCTATAACATTTAATTTAATTTCTAAATTGAATAAAATTAAAAACATGTATAGTAAATAAAAGAATTTTTAATTTTCATGTATAGCTTTATTATATGACATTAAAATAATTAAAAATAAAATATATTTATGTCACGATCCAAAACCGTGGGCCGGATTGGCACTAGGACCTAGGTAAGCTTAAGGCCCCCGAGACCCGTAATCAGCCTAAACTATAAAAATCCATTTCTATTATCATTTGATTAAGGGAATAGTAAGCCCATATTATGACATTATTCATAAATTAATCAGAGTTAACATTTTTGACCCAGCCTTAGTATTAAATACTGTTCATAGCTCGGGCCCATATCCATATAATAAAAATATATTCTCATGTAAATATTTATTTTTCATAATATGATTAAACTATTATTATCATATAGTCTCCAAATATTCAAAAAGAATGCTCCACAATTTATTTATAATTACATGATAATTTATTTTACATAACCAAATATTAATTAAACATCCTAACTGCGGAGTTAAATAAAATGTGCGGAAAACCACAAATATTAACAGATAATTCATACTAATATGTTCGAATCTCTACGGAGAAGGAAGCAGAGTCTTATAAACCAACGGTACTTTTATTTCCTGAAAAATGTTTATGGAAGGGGTGTGAGTTTCACTAAACTCAGTGAATAATAATAAATAATGCAAACCCACACATTCAGGCAGTATGCTTTCACAATATATAAAATGGGCATACTTCACAAGCACGTGTCATTCATCAGCATCTTCAAACAAATCACATTCAAATTTTCACAACATGTGGAAATTAGTCAGTGAAGTCACAAATCCACCTATTGGCCCCCAGCCAATTTCCATTATAATATATATATATATATATATATATATAACAGGGAGTCGATCCCCCATACCTGGCCCACTGACCCATAGTGACACACGTCGTCCCAATTTTCACCCAGATACAAAAACACATTATTTCACATCGCAATTATTCACAAGTATATTCAATACAATAAATGCAACATGTGAATGTAATCAAGGGCAGAAATTGTATAAATTTAGAGAACCGAAATATTATATATCAAAGACTAAGATTTTAGAACTGGAATATTATATTTGAAAAAAGACGGATATCAATATAGCAATAGAAATAAGAAATGATTCATGATTATTTAAATAATATAAAGAATATATGGTATGCATATGAAATGCATGTATGCAGGATGATGTGCACCATTTATTATTACTCACAGTGACCGGAAAATAATATTCAAGTATATCCTAAGTTCTGATTTGGAGGAGCAGTAGAGGAACTTAGTCGATCTAAGAAACACGTATAATAAGGAAAATATAATCAGATAATGACTTCCTTAATTAAGAATATTATTTTAATAAACCTATCTGTTTATTTTATTTTTTTAATTAAATTTCTATTAATTCACTATATAACCTTACTATTTATCAGCAATTAATTTATTCACTTATTTTGTATCTAGTCTAGATATCAATTCCATTTATTTCACCACAAAATATATTTATATTCCAAATTATAATTTAACACCAACAATAATAATAATTCATTAGCAATTTTACCAAGTATTTATTTTTAACCGGAATTACCTTAAACCTAATATTTCATATAATAATAACACTTATTTCACCAAATATTCGAGTTATCATCCGAATAATTTAATTATATAGAAACCTTTAATAATAACTATTTAATCTTTGTGCTAAAAAATATTAACCTTTGTAATAATTTATTTATTACCATCCAAGATTTAATCCTCAATTATTTAAGGCCCTCACAAAATATATCAAAATCTTTAATTAACCAAAATATCAAATTATCACCATTAACAATATTTTAATATAGTATATTTAATCTTAGCAATAAAACTTCACCTTTCAATAATAATTCATTTAATCAACCAATTAATTAATTCTACTCTCTAATACACTCTATTTAACAAAAATCCTTCAAATATACCCATTAATCCTTAATAAAGGAATTTTCATAATTTTAGAATCTTAACACTAACTATTTAATTTACTAACCTTCAAAATCAATTAAAATCCTAAAATTACTCTTTAATTACCCAAATCATCAATTAATTTATTTTAT
>CANUEX010048929.1:0-11523 GCA_948099535.1 Jatropha multifida
TACAAATGTCATGAAGGGACCATAGTCCAGATCATTTTCTAAGAGGGTGAAAGAAACCCAAGAACACAGACCAACAATCCAACACGATTCATCACACCCAGTTTTAGTATAAAAATCATAAATTGAGCTATAGGTATCCAAATTGAATGCAAGAGGATGATTTAGAAAGCTAAGAAGTATACATAAAACTTTTATGAAGAACATAAGATATTATCTTGCCATTTTAGTGGCAAGTTGCCAGACATATGGAACTTAGATGAAGAAGACATATGGAACTTAGATCGAGGTCCGACTATGCTTCCAGACATATGGAACTTAGATGAAGGAGACAAGTTGCCAGAAAATTTAATGCCTTCAATCAATGTATTGATAATGGGGAGCTTGAATATTTTTGTGGCACTGTGTCACGAAATCAAAAAATCACTCCACTTGAATATAGTGATTGGAGAATGGTACCTGAAACAAAGAAAACAGAAATATGACAAATTGTTAAGGTACACATCATGTTAATTACTTTATAAATTCCAGCACACTTTGATATTATACAAAATATCAAAGTAATTATGCTGTCAAAATGACCAACTTTTGATCAATCAAGCACTAATAGCCTACCTTTTATTATATTTTATTTTGAAATTTTTATATGAGATATCCATACCATGCATGCATGTGTATATATATATATACTTGAACCACATTTCACTAATCTTTTGCTATGATTGCTGGCATTATAGATGTATATTAATTTTAGAGAATTCTTTATTTTAACTACTAACCTATATAATATGTTTTGTTTCCTCTAGACCAAATTTAATTTAGCAGAAAATAGAAAAAAGTGAGTACTTCAACAAGTTGGCATGTGCTTGAGAATTTTTAAGCACAATTTATATGATGAAAATTTTCACAAATATAACTCATTGGCTGAATTAAAGGCGAATCCTCCTCCTCGAACTGATAAGGACCAATGGGAAAAATTCGTAACTAGATGGTATTCCGAAGGGTGGCAAGTAATATTTTATTTATTTATTTGTTTGTTAACATACATAATTGTGCAAATTTGCGATGATTAGACCAATTATTAGCAGTGAGTTTATAATAATATTTTTTTACTAAATAATTATATGATATGAAACTATTTTACTTAGCAAATCTATATGGTTACCGAAAAAATCTGAAAATGGCAAGAAAAGTTGAGAACAAATGAAAATGCCACATACTTCAGGCACTATATCTTTACCTCGAAGGGCTGAGATGGAGGTATAAATCAAAATACTTTTCTTTATATATTTTTATTTCTTTATTTCAAATAATATATGAATTAGATTATTAAGTTTATTTTGTTATTATAGCGTAAAAAGACTAGAAAATTGCCTTCTCGGGCGCAACTTTATGTGAAGTATCATAAGCACAAAGATGGAACACCAGTTTCATCTGAAGCGGCAATGATTATTGTAATTTTCTTTCTTAGCACTTTTATATATTTTTATGTGCTTTTAAATTAATTTTATTTTAAGGAACTCTAATATTGACTTGATACGTTTTACATATATAGCAACAAATTGAGGAAATTCAAAATGCAAATGAAGCAAATGATCAAACCCTTGAAGAATTATATTAGTTGGAAGGAGATGTATTGTCTCAGATACTTGGTCCAGAGAAAAATGGATGTGTTTGGGCAATGGGCTTTGGAGTAACTCCTAGGATGTTTAAGAATAATGAACATGGTGTAGTTCAAGAGCTTCAACAAGCTAGAGAGGAGAATATGCAACTAAAAGAAAAGTTTGCTGCATTAATTGAGGAGAACAATGAAATTAGAGGAAAATATGATAATTTAAGTAGCGAAGTGTGAGAGTTGAAAGAGACACTGATTCAACTTGTTCATACCACTACTGTACAACGTAATACAGAGGTATTACTATTCTCTTTTTGTTGATATTATAAAACATCTAGTTTTATTTTCTTTTCTATTATTTTCATTTAATCAATATTATATGTTTGTTTGGTACTAAAAATAGATATATTAATTTTTTTATTTCATTATGTTTGACATTTTAGTTTTTCATTTTAATTTTATTCAATTATGTTATTTAAAGTTGGTGACTAATGTTATTTCATTATTAGTTTAAATATAAGAGTTGTCTTTTAAATTATATGGTTTGTGTATTTAGACTTTTATACTACAGTTTTAGCTATGCAACTTTGCTTTTTTGTTGCATTTCAAGTTTTACACTTTCATCGTCGGAAATCTATATTTTTTGTGTTCAAATTATTGCATTGTTACTTTGTTATTTTGCATCTTAAACTGCTACAATTTTACACCAGTCGGTTTGTTTTTAGTAATTATGTTGTAATTCATACATTTATTTTATGAAAATTTTGTAGATATATTGTTTCAATTTACACTAATATATTGCAAATTCTACAGTTTATTTTTTTACTGTTTTGATACAATTGTTATAACTATTATATAATTTTTGCACTTGTATTGTTTAGTTTTTGCATATATCTTATGCAATTTTTGCATCTATTTCCTATAGTTTATGTTCTTATACTACTGCAACTTATGCACTCATTATTATTTTTGCTACAGACTTCAGACCTTATAATTACTCCTAATGCAGTTAGCGGACATAATCTTAGATCTAAAAGTAAGATAAACAAATGCTATGTTTATTTTAATTGCAAATATACTTTAGGTTATAGAATTCCTTTTTTTCGTTTTAAATCATTTTTTTCTTTTTTTTTTGTAGGTGGAAAGCGTGCACATTAAAAGCCAATGTTCGAGAATGATATTAGGACTAGAATTAGTAATTTTCATTTGCAAATTCATTTTTGATTTCACGTTTAGACTATATAACTTATATTTATTTTATATTGGCATTTGAGTAGTTCTATTATTATAGTGCATTTCTTTAATTTCTATAATGTATTTTTTATTTCAATAATATATTTCTAGTGACATACAAATGAATGTAGTTTATAATATATTTATAATTTACTCATTATTCTAGTAGATGTTAAATGTAACGATGCAATTCATTAATGATATTTTTTGACATAATTTTTATAATATTTGATAGATATTAAAATCGAAATTTAAAACAACAGTTTATATTTATTATTAATATAACATTTTGTAAATATTTTAACATTTTAGTACTAAAGACAATTATGTTATGTTGCCAAAAGATTTATGAGAAAGTTGTATAAATATACCTACATTTGTAATAATTGTTGCTTCAAATACAATGTCATTTTTATGAATGTTGCAATAGCATATCCATTAACAATTAATTAATCACTTATAGTAATAAAATATAGTTTAAAAGTGAAATATGCTAAATGTTGTATAAAATTATATTAGTGACGTTTTAATATAATTTTGAACCACATTTATTAAATATTACAATGGACACTTAGAACCACATTTATATATGTTGCCATATAAAATTTAACAACAATTTGTAAATAATTTAGGTGTCATTTTGTAAACGTTATTTTAGTTCAAATATATAGTTACGTTTAATATATGTTGTTGTAGGTTCATAAGAATGTCACTATACAAATATACCAACATTTTTATTAATTGTTGCTTTAACTTTAAACCACACCCACTTAAGTGACATTTAACCAACATTTAGGGAAGGTGTTGGTTAAAGCATTTAGTGACATTTGTAGAAGTTTTAACAACATTTCTTATGTGTTACTATATGACATTTTTGTTGTAGTGCCATTAAATTCATTACTTGAAACAATTAACCATAAAACCCATTTTTACACATTCAAAACCTTCTTTAAGTCTTGATAAAATGCTTAAATACTAGAATTCAAAGTAGAGGTTTTAACCATCATCAAATTGCTTATTAACAAACTCATTTAAGTTAAAATCAAACATAAAAATAAAAAAAACATGGTGTCCTTCACCACCATAGGTTCGGCCACTCTTGTAAATAGAAGGGGAAAAGCTTTCTTTTCAAAATAACCACACTTACTTAAAAGAAAACCATTCAAAGACTCATTAATCATCAAAGAAAGCAAAAGCAAGAAACAAATCAAAAGGGCCTTCCTCTAAGGAGGTTCAACCAAACTTAGGTGAAGGGGAAGGTGGTGTTTTCCCTCCCTTTTAAGCATTCTATCATACTTCAAAATCATGGAAAGTCATGCTAAAACAATCAAATGACCATTTTCCCAACAAAATTCACAATTTCTCAAAATTCATTCAAAAACCTAAGAATTGGAAACTTGAATAAAATGAAGGGAAAGTAAAGTATTATTGCGCTAACCTCTTAAATAAGCTTTAAGAAGCTTGAAAAGCCTCAATCCTTGGCTTTCTCATTCCCTTTGGAAGAGGGTTCTCCAAGCTTTCCTTTGATGGAAACTCCAAATTCCTTAGCTTAGAACTCCAAATTCTTACTCCTTTTACTTAATTCTTAAGGTTTAATCACTAAACTTTGGTTTAATTTGGTATTTTAGTGGTAGTTTAGAGGTAAAGAAATTGAAGAAAAATGGAGAAGAAGAAGAAGAAGAAGAAAATGGCGTGGAAGAGGTGGAGGAGATGAATGAATAGTGTTGATGAGTTGTCCACTTTAAGTGGCAAAGTCAAACTTGACTTCTTAATTTTATGTCAAATGGATGACTAAGATCAAGTCTCTAGTATTCTCATCAAAAGGCTCTAATTATTCATCAAATAATTCTCCTCTAATTATTATTTAACTCCACTAATTAATTAAATTAATTCCATGAAATTAATTCCTCAATTATTCCTTAACATACTACATTAGAAAATACTATTCATTAAATACCTTAATTCTCCAAAAATATTCATGAAATATTTTCTACCCACCTAAATCATGAAACCATGATCCAAAAATATTAAATAAAATATTAGACATGCATAGTAATTTTTTCAGACCGAAATAATACCAAGTCCCGGATTGATGGTACTATTCATAGACTGGTAAATCACTATTACCGACATTAAAAAGTGACACAAAAAAAAAACGGACTGTTACAATTCTCCCCCTTTAAAAGAAATTCATCCTCAAATTTCACCTAATATAAATAGTTGAGGGTGCTACTGTCTCATAAGATCTTCCCTTTCCCACATAGCTTCCTCTGTCTTATGATTCCTCCATAAGACCTTCACTAGAGGTGTTCTCTTATTCCTTGATTTCTTAACCTCTCTAGCGAGTATCCTTATGGGTTCTTTCTCATATGTCATATGCTGTTCAATGGTGATAGACTCAACGGAAATAACGTGCATAGGGTCTGAATTGTATCTCCGTAGTATGGATACATGAAAGACATTATGTATCCGATCCAAGTCTGGTGGTAAAGCTAGTCTATAGGCTAATGGACCCACATGCTCTAAAATCTTGTATGGACCTATAAACCTAAGACTAAGCTTACCCTTCTTGCCAAATCTCAAAACTTTCTTCCATGGAGAAACTTTCAAGAATACTTTGTCACCCACTGAATACTCGATATCCTTCCTCTTGAGATGAGCATACGACTTCTAATGATCTGAAGCTGCTTTCAATCTTTCTTTAATGACTCTGACCTTATCCTCTGTATCTCGAATCAAATCGGGAAACACTATCTTACCCTCACTAAGCTCCGCCCAACATAGAGGTGTCCTACACCTCCTACCATACAAAACCTTAAATGGAGCCATCTGAATACTCGACTGATAACTGTTATTGTAGGCAAACTCAACAAGTCGAATATACTTCTCCTAATTTCCCTCAAACTCTATCACATAAGCCCTCGACATGTCCTTAAGAATCTAAATCACCCGCTCTGACTAACCATCTGTCTGCGGATGGAAGGCTGTGCTAAAATGCAGTCTAGTACGCAGAGCCTCACATAGTTTCTTCCAGAATCTCGAAGAAACCTTGGGTCTCTATTAGAGATAATGGGTGAAGGAACTCCATGAAGTCTCACAACCTCATCAATGTAGAGCTCTGCGTACTGCTCCATAGTGTAGTCGGTCCTAACAGGAAGAAAATGTGCTGATTTAGTCAATCTGTTGACTATAATCCAAATAGCATCGCCAAAAACTCATAGTGGCCATAACGAGTCCTAAAAGCAGTCTTAGGCACATCCGATTCTCTAACACCCAACTGATGATACCTTGATCTCAAATCAATTTTCGAGAACACAGTGGCCCCTCTCCACTGATCAAATAGATCGTCTATCCGAGTCAATGGATAGCAATTCTTCACCGTCACCTTATTAAGCTACCTATAGTCAATGCACAATCTCAAAGTGCCATCCTTTTTCTTTACAAACAATATTGGAGTGCCCCAAGGGGATACACTAGGTTGAATAAAACCCTTGTCAAGAAACTCTTGAATCTGGATCTTCAACTCTCTCAAATCAGTAGGAGCCATCCGATACGGAGCAATAGATATCGGTGCAGTACCCGGTATAACATCAATACTAAACTCAACCTCTCTCGTGGGAGGTAAAATAGGCAAATCCTCGAGAAACACATTCGAAAAGTCACATACCGTCAGAATCTCATGGACATCGGGGGATCTCTACTCAGGCTCAAGTACACGGGCTAAGAATGCCTCACAACCATGCTATATCATCCTCCTAGCAGTATTCGCTGAAATAACATTAGAGAGGTAATCCATCCTCTCCCCCACAACTACAATCTCCTCTCCAAACGGAGTTTGAAGTGTAATCCTCTTACGTCTACAATCAACAATAACCCCATGTCTAGATAGCCAATCCATGCCCAATATCATATCATACTCCCAGAAAGGCAACTCTATCAAACCTCTTGGGAATACATACCATGAATGACTATAGGGCAGTCTCTAAAAACAGGATCAACTACAACGCTCTGCCCAAGGGGCTAGTGACCTCAATGCTGTGCTCTAATGTGTCAGCATTCATACTACTTAGTCTACCCACATGTATGCAAATATATGAATGTGTGGAGCCTGGATCAATCAAAGCAAGTACAAAAGTGTCAAAGTTGGAGAAAGTAATTGCAATGACGTCCGAAGCATCCTGCTCCTCCCTAGTCTTGATAGCATAGGCCCTTGCCGGTGCTCTAACCTCTGATCTATCCAATGACTCTGAAACTGGTCTCTTACTCCTAGTGCCACTCATAACGCCACGACCTCTACCTCTGCCTCTCTGAAGATAGGTAGCTGGCCTCCCAGCTTGGCGAACTGAACTAGTCACTGTCATAGGGCAATTCCTGATCATATGCTCAGTAGATCCACATCTGAAACATCCAC
Source organism: Jatropha multifida (assembly GCA_948099535.1). Classification (NCBI taxonomy): domain Eukaryota; kingdom Viridiplantae; phylum Streptophyta; class Magnoliopsida; order Malpighiales; family Euphorbiaceae; genus Jatropha; species Jatropha multifida. The sequence goes on from CANUEX010048929.1 coordinate 7,257, forward strand.
CCGTAAATCTCATACACACTCCAAAATGTCTCCTACCAACACTGTGTACATATCGGTAGATCTATCCAAGCAGGACCTCCACCACTAGCAACAAATGTGGCCTTTGAAGTTGGTCTAACATAGGTACTCTGGCCGAATCTTTGACCCTGCTTGAAACCAGACTGTGGTGAACCTCTAAACCTCTTGCTACTCGACTGAACCCTAGAAGTCTTTCTAGATGTAGCTCCCTGAATCCTCTTATACTGTCCAATCTGCTAACTCCTCTGACCCCTAGCCTGCTGCTTTGTGCTTATCTCCTCAAGCTCTAGGGCAGCCTTCACCAATGAAGCTAATGTGGTGTGAGGCTGGGATGTCAAGTGCATCCTGTACTCATCAAGTAATCCCTTCCTGAACTGCTTACACCTATCTATCTCAAAAGTGATAAACTTAGAAGCATACCTACTCAACTGTAGGAACTCCCGCTCATACTCAAAAACGGTCATCCGACCCTATTTAAGCTCGAGGAACTCTGCTATCCACTGATCTGTATAAAGCTCACCCACATACTTCTCTCGAAACTCAGATAAAAAGAAATCTCATGTCACAACCTCAACTCTAGCTGTCTTAGTCACTGGCTCCCACCATAAATAAGCCCCTTCCTTCAGCAAGGAAGTAGCACAAATCAGTCTATCTTGGAGAGTACACTGCAACTGCTCTTAAACCCTCCCTATAGCCCGAAACAAAAACTCTTTCGTGGAAGGCACGTCATCCTTCCGATCCATAAAATCAACAGCACCATACTTCCTCAGTCTCTCAATAGGGGGACGGATTGGACCAGGAGCTGGTGCGACTGGAGCCTGGGGAATAGCTCTCGCAACCTACCTCAACGCAGCAACTAATTGCTGAACAAAATCACCCTGATTAGGCTCCGCAGGACTTGCAGCAGCCTGCCCGCAGCCGAGGTGCGCTCTGCATCAGAACCTAAAACACCACCAGTGACAGCACTAGCTGGCATACCACCCTCAAGCATACCACCTTTAGGAGGGGCATAACTATCCACCTCCTCATCATATAGATGTTGAGACATAACCCGATACCTACAAAGACCAACAGGTTTGCATCAGAGAGAGTTCCCGAAATAGACTAATATGGCATGTATTTAACTTAAATTACTTATATAACTACTCCAATCATATAAACTCTCACACCATATCATAAATCCTAGGATAGCCTAAACCATAGCTCTAATACCACTAAATGTAACACCCACCTCCCAATCTCGGAGGACTAGATGACAAATGCCACATTCAGTGCCGGAGCACCGTCTTATCCTACTTAATAATCCTAAATCATATATTAGAAGTAGTTAAGTTCCCATAAGGAGGCAAGTAATATATTTTTTTTAAAACAAGGTTTAAGGAAATTCCTAAAAAAAATTTGCAAGAGTTTTCCCTAAAAATAAACTTGCCATATAAAGAAAACAAAAACACTTCCAATATATATATTCCCCCAAACCCCAAACTCCAAATCAGAGAGATATATCACACAACACTTCTAAATACTCACATCAATTCACTTAGGTTCTACCATATTATTTTACCATTCATTCAGTGAATTAATTATTAACAATCGTACACCATAAATTCACAATAAGATAATATTACTTAATTAATCACATATCTCATCAATTTACAAATTCAATATTTACAACCTCAATACTTTTTACAATATTTATATACATGCCATAGCTAAGTCTTAGTAAATGTCCTACCCAAAAATAGAGTTTCTTCTCTAATGCTACACCTTGATCTTCAAGTATGTAACAGACTATTTTTCAGTGTCAGTAATAGTGATTTACCGGTCTGTGAATAGTACCATCGGTCCGGGACATGGTATTATTTTGACCCGAAAAAATTACTACATGTGGCTAATATTTTATTTAATATTTTTGGAGCATGTTTGCATGATTTAGGTGGGTAGAAAATAGTTCATGAATATTTTTGGAGAATTGCGGCAACTAATGAATATTATTTTCTAGTGTAGTATATTAAAGAATAATTGAGGAATTATTTTTGTGGAGTTAATTTAATTAATTGGTGGAGTTAAGTAATATTTGGAAGAAAATTAATTGATGAATATTTAGAGCCTTTGGATTAGAATACCTCGACTTGATCTAAGCCATACACTTGTCAAATTTTGGTGAATTAGCAACATTAGCTTGTTGACTTGGTCAACAAAGCTTATCTACATACCACTTCTTCTTCCTCTCCATTCTCCAACGCCAAATCCTCTCCCTCTCCACCATTTTTCTTTCTTATCCCTCTACTACCAAAAATAACACAAATTAACCAAATCAAACCATAGAAAGGTGATAAAACTTGAAGAATTAACTTAGAGAAGTGAGAATTGGTGATAAAATTCAAGTAATTTGGAGAATTACTACAAATCAAGTAAGTTGTGAATTTTGGTTTAGTGAATTAATAAGTGAAATTCATAGCTTAGATATGTTAGATTATGCACTAAATCATGTTTCACCTCCTTCTTTGATTATTTCCATGATTAGGGTATATAAGTTTTGATAATTAGAAGAGGTGGGTAAAAGCGAATGAGAAGGAAATAGATTGATTAAGCTTAACCAAGCTTAATTTGAAGGTTAGTGCAATAATATTATCTTTCCCTTTCATTTCTTTAAGTTTTTAATTTTTAGGTTTTTGAATGAATTTTGGGAATTTTGTATGTTTTGGTTAAATTGATGAATTTTGATGTTAGAGGTGTTCTTAGGTGGGACTAGAAGTCATTTTTGGACCCTTTTATAATTTCCATTTGTTTCTGACTTCTGCATGAAAGTTGTATCTCTATTTCTCATCTTTCCAAAACATCCTCTTATGTTCAATTCCAATACTTGTACCTCAAATTATGATTCAAATACCAAAACTGGTTCCGTTATGGTGTCTCACTTGTATATCCGAATTGATTGTCCCTTTTGGCCACTAAAATGGCAAGATAATATCTTGTATTCTTCATAAAAATTATAGTTCTACTTCTTAAATTTCTAAATCATCCTCTTGTGTCCAATTTGAATACCTATAGCTCAATTTATGATTTTATTACCAAAACTGATTCTATCATGGTAGCCCACTAGTATGTCCGAAATTTTGCTTATCTTTGACCCATAAAATTATATAATTAGGTTTTGAGCCCTTTGTGAAATTTGTTTCTAGATATTTTAACAAATCACTGGATATGGATTTATCAAAATTGAGTGCTCGGATAAGTAGGAATTAAATAAATATTTAGTTGGATGTGTTAAATCAGGACTAGGCTATTGGTTTGTGTTCTTAGCTATTTTTTAGTATCTTAGATGTTGATCTGGATTGTGGTCTCTTCATGACATTTGTAGAATTTTGTCTTAGCTTTCTAAAGAATTAAATTTTACTCAATTTGGAGACCTACAGCTTCAGTTATATCCTGAAAACCCAGCAAAGGTCAAGTTTATGAAAATGCTGGAAATTTCTTGATTTAAGTACTTTTATACTATATTAGGTATATATATATTTTGAATATGTCCATTTGAATTTATTAAGTATGAATAAAAAAGAGAATGTGGTAATTTTTATAAGCTGTAAGTTTATGAAATTTTGTGAGAAATATGTTAAGTTGTGAGATATTTTGCAAAGGATTTATGTATAAGTAATAAGGTTATTTATAAAAGAATGTTTTTGATTTGGGCCCTACTATGCATGGTTTAAATATGGTAAGATGAGATTTACTCTATAAGATGAGCATGCTCGGCTTTAATGCCTCTTTGTTATGAGATGAGCTATGATCATATGCTAGGGTTATTAGCCCTTATAAATAGGCGGACGCTCTTATTATTTGTGGTAGTGCTTGCACAGGCCACGGTGGCACTCTCATGGGCCACGACTGTGTGATTGGCGGGTGGTGCTTTCATAGGCCACAGTGGCGCTCCCACAAGCAACGATTGTGTGATTGGTGGGTGGTGCTTTCACAGGCCACGATCGAATCTGTTTACATTCATTCAGTATTGGTATGAGCCTTAATAAAAAAAAGGAATTTTATTGTCATAAAGAAACTGGAAACATATTAGTATTTATGATATTTCCTTATTTATATTGAGCTTGGTATAAATTTTTAAGGTGTGAATTTCTTTATGGTTTTTCGAAATATTCGGATTTAACTAGCACGTTTTCAGTGCTTAAAGTATATTTGATTTGAGATTTATTACTTGGTGTTTCTTGGTTATTTTAATTTATAATTATTAGCACCA
>CANUEX010048999.1:0-53702 GCA_948099535.1 Jatropha multifida
GTCTACAGCATACTGAAAACCTGACTGGACAGGCCGATTCGGCTGGGAACTGGGCTGTGATTTGGTCCGAATTGCGTTGAAAAATCGGGCTGTGAAAAAACCGGAGTGAACCAGTCAAAAATTGACTAACAACTGGTGAACCGGACTGATAAAAATTGGTTTGATTCAATTCTGGGTATTTTTCAAAAATAATGGGCTTTTTTTTAATTTGGGCCTCCACTAATTTTTTAATCCTTGGGCCTTTTTATTTATAAACCCAAGTCATAATATATTAATTAAATGAAAAATAGCAATATGTTTTATGGTAATTAATTTTTTTATTTTAAATTTATTCATATTTTATTTTTTTAAAATTATTTACTAATTTTTATTTTTTTTTAAATTCAAATTTGAAAATTTTTTTTATTTGAGTTTAAATCTTTTTTTCGTAACCTATATTTTTTATTTTATTTAATAAATATATTTAAAAATATTATATATAAAAATTCGGTTCAATCGTATTGAATCCGGTTAATCCCTTCGATTCGGTGAACCCCTACCTTCACCGATTTACTGATTGGTCTAGTTCTCAGAATACTGGTATGCAACATAATTCTGAAAACTGTACTGGACCGGCCGATTCGACCGGTTCGATCAAAAATTGGGCTGTGGTATAATCCGGGTTGCGTTGAAAAATCAGGCAGTGAAAAAACTGGAGTGAACCGGTAAAAACTAGCTAAAAACCGGCAAACTAAACTGATAAAAAATCGATTCGATTCAATTCTGGATATTTTTAAGAAATAATGGACTTTTTTTTAAATTTGGGCCTCCAAAAAATTAGGTCCACTAATTTTTTAATCTTTAGGTCTTTTTATTTATAAACCTAAATCCTAATATATTAATTAAATGAAAAATAATAATATATTTTATGGTAATTAATTTTTTTATTTTAAATTTATTCATATTTTATTTTTTATAAATTATTTACTAATTTTATTTTTTTGAAAATTCAAATTTGAAATTTTTTTTATTTGAGTTCGAATCTTTTTTAACCTATATTTTTAATTTTATTTAATAAATATATTTAAAAATATTATATATAAAAATTTGGTTCAACTGTATTGAATCTGGTCAAACTTTCTGATTTAGTGAACCTTTACTTTCACCGGTTAATTGATCGGTCCGATTTTCAGAATACTGGCCTATAGGTAACATGATACCATCTATTCACCAAGTCAATAAAAAATTTTTTAAAAATTATTATTATTTTATTCTTTTTCATTAAATGATCAAAAACACCATTTTTGTAATAGGAAAATCTTTCTTTAATTTCTTTTATATACTTATTAAACTTAAGTGCTATTTACTTTTATTTCTTTTATTTTTGCTTTTAAATGTATTTTTGATCTATGCTAACTTGTAAAGTTAGGTGACGTGGCTTTTGAGTATTATGTGGCTGCCACCTAAGCTAGAACTATATTAATGAGTTGTCATGAACAGTATTGCATACGAAATGAAATTAAGAATGCCTTTTTCTTTCTCTTTCTTTTCTCTCCCCTCTCTTTTATTTTCTCCATGTTTCCCAAACCCTATTCCCGAAAACTGTAATGTTAGAATATCTAAAATCACAGTCTAACATGATCTTTTCAGTCGCAGAAGAGTTGAATTTTAAGATTTAAATTGATAATTCTTTTTAAAATAATTTATTTTTATTATTTATTGAGTTTTGTTGAGTTTTATTTTTAATAATAATTTTTTATTTTTTATTTTTTTTCATTACTGAATATCAATTTGTAATTACTATCATTTTCGTTTAACAAAAAATTTATGCCTCTCTTGAAATAGATAAATAGACTCTTGATAATTAAGCATTTTTAATTTATTTGATATTTTTTCTGTTAGATTTTATATCTATTTGACTTAAAAGGAAAATAGTATATGAAAAACTGAGAAAAAATTATAACTATATATTTTTGTCGGGTCATTTATTGAGATTTTAAAGGTCTGTGTATGTGCTATAAATAAATAATATTATCATTATAGTCAAAGTGATTACCACCATCATTTTGACTCGTGTTATTTTTAAACAATTCAAATCATTTTTTATTTCTTTTTCCTTACTTAGCATAAAAAATAATTTTTTATTTTTCTAATTTTTATTATATATATATATATATATATATATAGATTGATTTTAGATTTGGAGGAGAGATTGAAAATTGAGTGATGACTTGATTTTTTTTTCCATCTATTATTATTATTTGACTACTAGGGAACGAGTTTTCATCTATTTGAATTTTAAAAATCTGTAGGTATAAACTAAGGGTCGAATATTAGATTTAGAGATTTAATAGAATTTTATTTTGAAACCACTTCATTATATAAAATAAAATTAAATATTTAAAAATAGCATTACAAGTAGTTTTTGGACAAAATAAAATGTAAATTAACCATTATATTTATTTCAACCTAAATAACTACTTATACTTTAATATTATATAAATAAAAAAAATGACAATGCAACCAACATCATAAAGAACTATTAAATTATAAAATATGGCATTTGGGAACTTTTGGTAAATCATATGATATAATGTCAAGAGTAGCCTTCATACAAAAGACAAAAAAACAAACAATATAGTATTTTTGTCCCGCATTTTCTGCAAATGAAAAATTACATCAATTATATAAAGTCTAAATTAATATGAGTTTTGAAAACATTAGACATCTTTCCACATTACAAACAACAATATTTAATTTTTTTTTTGCTTTATACGCAGAATATTGATTTAATATTCTATTAATTTATTAAATTGGTGAAATTAAAACTGAATTTTTAATTATTCCGTCTTATTTAGTATTTCAACCTGAACCGACATTTAAAACAAACTCGCTTGAGCTAACTCGTTGGCGTCATCTATATTGAGACATTATTTATCCCGTGGATATTAAGGAGAGAAAATACAAATACATGCAATTGCAGTGACAAATTGAAACAGAAGCACCAAGGCTACACTTCTATCCTTTCTTAGAATGTACAAATAATGTTTAATGCTCTTCTCTTAATTATAGCTATTGCTTCATTTTTCTTCTGTAGCATTAAATAATTTTTTAGTATTACAGTTTTGCCCAAGAATCACGCATAGAAAACTAAAGTCCAACAACCGAACATCACGCACAGAAAACCAAAGTCCAAGAACCAAACATCACGCTTAGGAAACATGGTAAGAAATTTTTGTTAATGTTAATTAGTTGACTTGTCTCAATTAGTAAGCTCTACGTTTACTATCTCTTTTCCTTCTCACCTTTGAAAAAATAATTTATTCTAAAATATTTATTATATTTATAGTCTCAAAAAGTAATAAATATTTTTTTTCATATTTTACCTTTTGTAAATAATTAATAATTATTATTTCAATTTATAATTTTCTTAAAGAATTAGTATTAAATAAAAGATAATATAGTCAATTGATCTAATAATTTATTATAATTCAGACAAATTTAATGATTCTTTTAAGGAATGTGAAATTTCACGTGACAAGTATTTTATGAAACAGAACAAATAGTATTAGTCAAAATTTGATTTTTTATATGTCATTTAGTGTGTTTATATGGTAATTAAGAAAATATATAAATCATTTAAATTATATTCTTAACGTGTCAATTGAAAAAAACAAGGTAATTATTACTCCTTATAATATTCTTTAAACAACAAATATTTCTAGATAAGGCAATAAAAATGGATGAAGAGCACTTGATTAGGGGGTGGAAGCAGAATGCGAGTTTTGAACTACCTATGCTCAAACCAATTTAGAATTTCACTATCTATATTTTTCCCAAATTTAAAATTTCACTACCCTTACTCATACTAGTTTAGAGTGAGAATTTTACTACTATACCGTCTAAATTACTCTTTAAATGGTTACGGTATCTATAAATTTTAAACTATTTGAACCTATTTAAAATATTCATTTTATTACTAATGAGCAGCGTACATCTGAATACATGCAATTAAACCGGTTTAATATACTCGATAACGATGGCAGATATCTAGAAACTTGCATCTATACCCTATCCCATCCCACCTCGCGGGAATCGAACAAACTCAAGAAAAGACCAGTCTGAAGCGGAATTGAGGAAGAACCATTTATGCAAGAACTAAAACAGAACATATACTAGTGTGTCGGGGGTTAAAAGTTTAGGCATAATCCTATAAGGGCTTGATGGAAAGGTCCGCAGGTTTATTTGTAAATAAGTTAAATAATTTTAGCCAATCTCATTAAGAGTGCCTTCATGAAAAGAAAATGACAGGAAGTTCTATTCCTTTATACATTGGGTCATTAATTTCGTATCCAAGTTCCCTCTCCATAATCCATCTATACCTAAAAAGGGTTGAAAAGTTTATGTTTCTAACTCTAAAAACGGTCATTTTCATTGGAAGAATCCAGGAATAATAATAATCATGCATTTGGAATTGCAATTTCGTATATTCAAGTCAGCAATCACTATTGACCTTTTCTTATTCTAGTTTTTCATTCGTCTTCCTTCCTTCTCCATTTACATCAACATCTCTGCAATCTTTCGTTAACACAAAGAAACCCCATACCAAAACAAGATGGCCTCCTCTTCAACTGAAGCCAATCTAGCCACCGCAAAGACAGTCCTAACTACGGCGGCCTCTGTGGCAGCCACGTTTATGCTTGCGCGATCAGTAGCTCAAGATATCTTACCCCATGAGTTCCATTACTACTTTTTTTCTAATGTTCGCAAATTCTTCAGTTGTTTCTCTTCGCAAATCACAATGGTCATTGATGAATTTGATGGTTTTGTCCACAACCAAATGTATGAAGCAGCAGAGACTTATTTGGGTAGCAAAATCTCTCCATCAACACGAAGATTCAAAGTAAGCAAATCCGAAAAAGAAAATAATTTTACAGTCAAAATGGAAGGAAACGAAGAAGTCATAGATGTCTTTCAAGGTGTCAAATTCAAATGGGTTTTTGTTTGCAGACAAGTTGAATCAATAAACCATTACCATCGTTTTGATCACAATTCCAGTTTAAGATCAGAGGAAAGATCTTTTGAGGTTAGTTTTCCAAAGAAACAAAAAGATATGGTTCTTGAATCTTATTTGCATCATATTGTTAAAGAAGCAAAATCTATTGTTCAAGAAAAGAAGACTTTAAAGATTTTTACAGTAGACTATCAACATATGTATGGCAATTTAGCAGATGCATGGAAATCAGTGAATCTTGATCATCCGGCTACTCTCGAGACCATTGCTTTAGAAACTGAGCTTAAAGATAGAATCTTAAAAGATCTTGAAAGATTCGTGAAAAGGAAAGATTATTATAGAAAAGTAGGAAAGGCATGGAAGAGAGGGTATTTGCTGTATGGGCCACCAGGGACCGGAAAATCAAGCTTGATTGCTGCAATAGCCAATTATTTGAATTTTGATATATATGACTTGGAGTTGACTGAGCTGCACAGTAATTCTGATCTTAAAAAACTGCTTATTTCTACTGCAAATCGGTCAATTTTGGTGGTTGAGGATATAGATTGCAGTATTGAGTTGCAGGATCGATTAGCTGAACTAAGTGATGGACGATATAGTCATCGTTTTCCACCACAGAAACAGGTATATATGCTTCTGTTTTTAAGCTTAATTACTCTATTTATTATTATTATTATTACATCCGTCCCAAAGACATAATCATCTTTCTTTTTTTATTTTTCCCAGAATATAATCCATTTTCTTTTTTTACATTACAATTAATCCTTAAATTATTTATCATAATAAATACTATTTTCTTAATCTATTTGAAAATAGAAAATGGAATATAAAGGAGGGAGGTTTATTTTTTTTTAGTTTGTGGTGTATTAAGAGTCTCATGTCAAATCATAAACTTCTATCAAATGGTTAAGTATAGAACATAATCAGATATTTAATACACTCCGTTCCATTTTATTTGTATTATTTGACAACACTCAAATATTAAAAATTTAGTTAACAAAAATTATTTTGCATTTTTTACCCTTAAGTCATTAAGATATTAATAACAGTTATTCATTTAATGAATGATCATAAATGTTATAAAAAAAAATAATAATTGTTTGAATATATAAATTTGAAATCTTGAAAACATTTTGATATTTTTTTAAAAAATAATAAGTAAATAAAATAAGATGGAGGGAGTATATAAACTTTTAAATATACATATATTTATTTTCAATATTGATTTCCAGTGTAAATATACATATATACGAGTCAGTTATTCATTTATTTGCAAACTGAGGTAGCCGTAGGATATAAAGGAATTTATGTAAATATTTATTTATTTATAAATTTATATGGTTGGAATAAAGATATGTTTAGACTAAATTTTATATACATGTGTGTTTTAAGCCCCTTCGGATTATTTGAGCTTTATAAAAATTTTATGTTGATCCATTAAATCCTTCGACAGGTGACGTTATCAGGATTGCTGAATTTCATAGATGGGCTATGGTCAAGCTGTGGAGATGAAAGAATCATAATTTTAACTACAAATCACAAAGAAAAGCTGGACCCGGCATTGTTAAGGCCTGGGCGAATGGATGTTCATGTTCACATGTCTTATTGCACCCCGTGTGGATTTAGGCTTCTTGCTTCTAATTACCTTGGGATTAATGATCATTTCTTGTTTCAAGAGATTGAGGAATTCATTTCTACAACACAAGTCACCCCAGCTGAAGTTGCAGAGCAGCTTATGAGAAGTGATGAAATAGAGACAGTGCTGGTTGAGCTAATTCAATTTCTCAAAGTGAAAAAGAAAGAAAATGAGGAAGACAAGGCTAAGGAAAGTGAGCTAGTGGTCGCTAAAGAACAAGAGCATACTGTCGAAAAGGATAATGACAAAGATGACAATTAACCAGTTAGGCATAGTTGTTATTTCTGGTTTTTGGTTTCTCTTTCTCAAAGAATAAAGATCTATTATTACAACTTTTCTTTTTCTTATTTGATATCTCAAACAAATAAGTTGCCATAATGAAAAGTAACTTTTACTATATTTCAACCCCAAAAAATTTAACAATTTTCGTTTTGCACCCTCCCCAAACTTGATTTTCTAGTTCTGCCCTGAATAGTACTTTCTAGATCAATTAAAGCCCATTTAATTACTAGTTAAATGCTAATTAATCAAAATCTTTTAAAAAATTGCCTTTCTTTTCTTCTCTTTCTACATGATTTTTGTGAATGACAATAAAAAAAATTTAAGAATGCTTCTGTTTAAAAATCTTATTAAGAAATTTTATATTTAAATTGTGCTTCAAAATTTAAAAAAAAAAAAAACTGTATTATGCAGAGTATATTTTAGAGAACGATAAAGTAGTAATCACCATTAGCCTAGCTTGAGGAGCAGAGAGAAACATGCAGCCATGGACAGCTTGCCATTCCTTCATAAACATGTAACTGAGGTTCTTTTTTTTAATTAATCAAGACATTATCTCTAATTTAATATTTTATAATTTTTTAGCAAATAGCTATATTCAAAATTATCTACTAAAAAATATTAGATGACCCAATTAGAATGTATCTTCGTAATGGTTTGATTCATTCTCCAACTATCAATTTTCATAATATGTAGCAATATTTAGTTACATGTATTTGAGATATTGTATGCAATCTAAATCCTAAACTAAAATAGGAAATGAAGAGTGTGTCAAGAACAAAATAATACAAAGTATTGGTGAAGAAATGATATTTTGTTATGAAATAAGTAGATATTCTATATGGGTCAGAAGTCTGTATTCTTAATTATTCCGGACTCTATTTTCTTGATTGTGTAGAACTAATTCTACTTATATAACTATATATATGATACGTAGCTTCTCATCAATAATAGACACACTCTCATATTATCTCATATTTTGCTCTTTATTTTTTATCTTTCTTCTTTTTAATTTTATATTATTTTATTAAATGTTATCACGATTCGTTTTACCACTGTGATTTTGTTATACTGCTTTGATTTTTATTCTATCGCTCTCTTGATCAAATTGCAAATCGCTTAAAGAAAGATTTCTTGATCAAATCGATTAAAGAGAGGATAACTTATGGTTTGTGACAATCAAAATTAAAGGTTGATGTAATTCAAATTTGTTCATGTTTAGAAGGTGACTCTATATGCATTTCTTAACGCCAGAATGATTTACTCAAATAAGTTATTGGTGGATCAAAATTTAATTACTATAATTAATTAATAATAATAGATATGTGTCAAAGATAACAAAAGCATTCATTTTTATGTGCATATGTTATTATTTTAAATTAAGGAATGACGTGCTCATTTCCTTTTTTTTTTTATTTTGGCTTTAGAAATGTGAAATACAAATTGTATACCTATAAATGGTTTCATCTATTTTGTAGGATTTATTTTTTATTTGACATGAAGATCATTGATTTAACATTATTGTTTTAATTGATTTTATCAAATTTACTATGAAGACGAATTGGTAATATCATTATTATATTTAGCAAATTACTTGCATATGATATTAGTATCGTTGATAGACTTTGCAAAAGATTATTTGCGACAAAAAGAAAACGTCCCTGCAAATAGTAAAGATTTTATTGTTAACAGAGCTTTGCTTAAGTCCTAGAATCTTGAATTTTATTCCTCTATATAACTACTTTATTATAAGTATTTGTGTTACTTATGCTATTTGAATGTTGATTTTTAATACTTATTAACCTTCTTTGTTACGTATGATTAAGATCTAGATTCAATGTCTATTGAATTTCTATGATAGTAATAAATTATAATATTAAATTGTGCATGCCTTGAATTTATAGCCTTTAATATTATGGGCACGATTTATTTGTTATAAGGTACTAGATGTTATGTGTCTTTGAAGACACAATCAAGGATAGAAATCAATAATCTAATTAAAATAGTTCTAAAGCAATAATTTTATTTTATTATATGTTTGATAATTAAACATCCGTTTGTTCTTTTGAATAGTTTGAAAGAAATGTACAATTATCAAAGGTTCATCACAAATGGATGCACTTATCAGTGCAAAATTATAAGTGATTATAATTCTACAGCATTATAAAGTTACTATTTTATTATTATAATTATTGCTATATATTGATATATATTATTCATGTGATACAAATTTTGATAGTTGATTTTTTTTAATATATTTAAGATATTGTTATTATTATGTTGGAGCTTAGGTTAGCTCGTGATATAGAATTATTAATGATATTTCTACCTCAATATGCTTCTAAAGTAGTAATATCGAGAGAAAAGTTTTATGATAAACTTTGAATTTCTTTCATGTCCTTTTATTATTGATCGAAGTATTGAGCTTCTAATTAATATTATAAAATTTGTCCAATTAGATTTTCGATATTCCCTAAAATAAATGAAATGAAACATAATATTGGACATGCGATAGTGAAATTCACCCAACTAAATTTGATGCATTTCCTGAAGTGAATACAATAATATATGATATTGAGTGTGGACATAAATAATGAAAATTGACAACAATCTTCGCAAGTGCATGAAATAGTAACAAGTAATAAAGAATGAATAGAGTATCGTCCCACGAAAATTGTATACCAAGTACCAAAATTATTTTAATATACTATTATTTAAATGATAATAAAGAGAATATTTGTAAAAGTAAAGTAAAAAAAAAAATAGTAGAAAAGAATTTAAACAAGAATAATTGATGAAAAGAAACCAAGGTTTAAAAGCTACTGGGAATATTGACTTTACTTAGCTCTACCCAATTTATTTTATTAGTTTGTTAATCAAACTTAATTGTTCAAGTAGGGGAAATAACCCTAAAGTCACTAACAAGCTCTCCCGATATATTGTTAGCTATTTTAATCCCATTAATTGCCTATCTCTCAATAGCGCAACCAAACATGAATGAAATAATTATGTTTTATGGTTTGTTCAAGAATTCATAATTTAAGGTCATTAAATTATGAAAACCCCCATGAGTCAAACCATATAACTTCCGCATCAAGTTATTATTCCCATGTAATTTATTACCCTTTTCTTATCAAAAACCCTTCTTCCGATAGTGATTAATGAAATAAATTAATTCAGGGAAAAAACTCTGCCTGGAAGCATTAAGTTTAATAATAAATTATATCTTGAACAAAAAAAAAAAAAATCTAATATCATAAATTGGAGTAGAAGTTAAGCTACATCAAATCCCTAGTATGGGAGTTTAGTTCGACATAGTAATTAAATAAAACTTAATAAAATCTGAAAATAATTCTATAAATAATATGAACTAAAAACAAGATTGAGAGTTTAGAGATAAAAACTAGTCAAACAATAGCAAAGACGGCTTCCTTAATTCTTTATACAACTTAATTGCTTGAATTCTTACAAAGAGAGAAAAACTAAGAAAAGAATAGAATCTAGATTTGAGATTTAAAATTTAATGATCAATTGATGACTACCTTTGTTGTTGTTGTGATCTCTCTTTATATAGACTTCATAGGGTGTCTTCGAATCCAAGTAGAAAACTGATTTGAATTGGATTCCTTTCTATTTAGGAGTCTTATTTCATTAGGTTGGGCTTGAGCAATGCTTAAGATGAGCCATTTTATTATTTTCATGCAGCCCATGCATAGATCACGCCTATGTCTCAGATCTACACAGGCTGAATAACTAAATTCAGTCCAGTTGAGTTTCCAGTAGGTGCCACGGCCGTGGCGTTGCATGGCCTATCCGTGTACTTCCTTAACTTGGCCATATTGAGCTTTAAACTTTCAATTTTAGCCCCAACCTTTTTTTATGCGATTTTTGGCTATTTTCTTGTTAAAAACCTTTCAAATCAAGTTTATCAAGAATCAAGGGAACTTAATTAAAAATATAAATAAATCTAAGTGAAAAACTAATTAAAGTAATTAAAAATACTAAAATTCCCAGTAAAAACTAAGCTAAAAATACTATAAAAATATTACCTATCAAAATTCTCCAAACTTAAACTATTGTTTGTCCTCAAACAATAAAACAATACAAGACAAAACAAAACAAAACTAGCTTAATATGGTTGGAGATAGTTATTCACAATCTTAAAAATATCAAAAATCTATTAATATGAAAATAAATCAAGTGTTTTCTATGCTAACTGTATTCTTGTAAAAATTTGAACTTTTAATAAAACACATTCCTTAGTATGAATATAAATTATCAAGACTTCAACTCTAATAATTGATCAAATCATGATAGATAACATATGAATTTTCACAAAAACTTATTAACTTTTGAAATATAGATGATGAATTTAATTCAATATTCCCATAAGCAAAATTAGTTATCATTTCTCCACAATTTTAAGTGTTACACCATTATCAATATCAAAAGGTTTTTTTACTAGGGTTGTAATGGGGCTTATAGGGTTGATTAAGTTAAATCAAAAGAAACAGATATAGAAAATCAAAGAGTGCAAAAATTTATAATATTAAGATTTTTATCTCATAAAAACATATACATTTTTTCGCAATGGGAAATTATCTTGGAATTGCTCACTAGCTTATTACTAGAGATACTTTTGTTAAGGTCTTTTATAATACTTGAGTATTTTCCTTCTTGCTTAAGATTTTCCCAAACTTGAGTTTTTGATTATTTTTCTTTTTCTTGGGGGTGCTCCTCTTTTTTCTTTTCTTCTAATTTCTCCATTTGCTAGTGTTTGCATAAAAAATATCTCCCTTTTTATTTTCTTGCTATGTTCCTATAAAATCAAATCTTTCAACTATACATAATCACACTTAGGGTAAAAGTTTAAACAATTAGGTTTATATGGCTAGGTTTTAATATGGGTAACAAGAAAAATATTGGCTATAGGCTTCAAATTGATTGCAATGGTTATAATTAACTTGTGTTGGTTTGGCTAAAATATGTAGTTTAACAAAGAATGCCTAAATCATCTCTTTCTAATATGAGCATTTTAAAAATTTTGTCTCAAAAGAATTTTCAATTTTATTCTAGAAATGTCAAGGTTAATTAAATTTTGATCAAAACATATATATATCTATCATAATAATTTCAAAAATGGGTATATATAGTCTTAAAAATAAATATTCACACAAGAAATATTATTAAGTTAAAAAGTTCAAATTTAAACTAAAAACATGCTATAATAGAAAAATAACTAAATTTATAACAAGTTATTAGATTATGATAATTTTTAATCTCGCTTATAATCATTCCAACCAAATTAAACTAATAATGTGAAAAAAAATAAGCAAAAATTTCACTTTCACAGCTTAATCTAGCACATTGTCCTCAATGTGAAAAATCAAATAATTCCCCTAACTTGAATTCATGCCTTAACAGAAAGTGTAAGAATTATAAAATAAAAATGAGCTAAGAACCTCTTACCACCATTTTATTAAGAAATACAATAAAAATTTAAAGAATATGAAGTCATGGAATCTAATGGCCAAAAGTTGAAAGAAAGGAGAAAAACAGTTAAAAGAGTAAAATCGGTCGCGTGCTGGTGGGGTGTGGCACATCCCATTGCTTGGGTGTGGATTGTGCCACGGGCGTGGCACATCCCACTGCCTAGGCATGGACTTTCCTGAAAGTCCCTAGAAAGCCCGCCTGAATGCCATGGGCATGGCAATTTATATGGCCGGGCCGTGGAGTCTCCTGAACCACACTTTACATCTTTCTTTTAGCGCTTAAATGCCACGACCGTGGCATTTTACACAGCCAGGCCGTGGACTCCTCTGAATCTCAGCATATTTTAGCATTTTTAAGGCCACGGACGTGGCGTTTTACATGGTCAGCCTGTGGACCTTCCTGAGTTCAGTCCCTATGTACCTGAAAAATATAAAAAAACCATTCTTATAAGTTTGGTGAATAAAGATAGATCATAAAATCATTCTAACAAGACAAATTAAAACCGCAATTAAAAAACATACTAAAAAGAAAAATTTATTAAAAAGCCAAAATAAAATATGGGTTGTCTCCCACAAGCACTTTTATTTAACGTTGTTAAGCTCGACTTTTGAATGGCAAACTTCATGGAGGCTTTGAGTTGCTTGAAAATTTCTTCATCATAGTCTTAGGCAAATATTCAGTTGCTCTAGTTTCTTTTAACTTGAAATTCGACCAACCTAAAGTGTCCATGTGCTTTTTCAAATCTTGCAACAAATTTGTTTCTTGTTCATTAGATAAGAGAGATGAAATCACAATCGAAAAAGAATTTTTCTTACCTGAATATGCATATTTCAAAAGTCAAGGAAGTTGTTTCAATTCAAACTTAGGAGGTGCACTTTACTTTTTAGTTTTGGAATAATGAATATCAATGAATGTAATAGATTGCTTTTTTATTTTGCTCAAATTTATATTCAAAATTACCATCGTGCAAAGTATTTTTCACACATTCATCAATATCATTGATTCTAAAACATTCATTATGATTCATAAAACAGTTGCAAGATTTAAGAACATCGAAGGTTACCTCTTCTTTCCCTACCCTCAAAGTCAGCTTACCTTCATGGACATCAATTA
The DNA here is from genome assembly GCA_948099535.1 of Jatropha multifida. Taxonomy (NCBI): domain Eukaryota; kingdom Viridiplantae; phylum Streptophyta; class Magnoliopsida; order Malpighiales; family Euphorbiaceae; genus Jatropha; species Jatropha multifida. The sequence continues at coordinate 13,515 of CANUEX010048999.1, forward strand.
ATGCTCTCGCGATAGTAAGGAATGGTCGCCCAAGAATGAGGGAACTTTCTCTATTTTCATCAATGTCAAGTATAACAAAATCAATGGGAAAGATAAACTTATCTACTTTGACGAACACATCTTCTACAATTCCTCTTGGATATTTAACTAAATGGTCCGCCAATTATAGAGACATTCTTGTAGGCTTGAGTTACATCAATCCTAATTTTGTAAGACATAAGATTTATACTTGCACCCAAATCGGCTAAAATTTTATCAAAATCAAATTTACCAATGGTGCAAGGAATAGAGAAACTCCCAGGGTCTTTTAACTTTAGAGGCAATTTATTTTGAATGATTGCATTACATTCCCCTGTTAGCATTATCATTTTCTGACCATCAATCTTTCTCTTTTTTGCAATAATTTCTTTTAAGAACTTTGCATAATTAGGCATTTGAATAATAGCTTCTAAAAAAGGAATATTAATGTGAAGTTTTTTAAAAACATAAAAAAATTTAAAGAAATTCTTATCTTCTTTAGATTGCTTCAGCCTTTGAGAAAAGGGATAGGCGGCACATAAGGCTTGACTTCTCTTTTCTCTTCAAGATTGATGATGGGGGCTTGACTTTCTTTCTTGGTCTCCTTTTCTTTTTCTATTTCTTTGCTTGGTGGATCTTCTAATTGCTTTTCATTCCTTAAGGTAATTGCCATCACTTGCTCTTTAGGGTTCCTCTCAGTATTGCTAGGCAATAAACCTTGAGGTCTATTAGCCATCATGTTTGCCGATTGTCCCATTTGCACTTCCAAATTCCTAATTACTGCTTGTTGGACTTTGAAATTCTCTCGAGTTTCATTCATAAATTCCATGTGAGATTTAAAGAGAGCATTAAGAAGATCATTGTGAATCTTTTCCTCTCGAGGAGCAAAGCCTGGTGGTGTATTCAAGGCATTGTTTGGATTCCCATAAGAAAGATTAGGCTGATTCCTCAAACTGTTATCATAAGAGTTAGAATATGGATAATTCTTCCTTCCTTGATTCATCACATAGTTGACTTGCTCTAAAGTTTGAGGGTTTAAAGTATCCAATATGCACTCTCCAATTCTATGTTGATCATTACACCTGTCACAAGCTTGCACAATAGAATTAACAGAATTAGTGGTCAACAAATCCAACTTTCTTACCATATTATCCATCTTGGCATTAAGCGCAGTTATGGCATCAATCTCATAGATCCCTACAGTCTTTTTCCTTTCCAAGGTATTTTGATAATGGCTATTGCTTGCCATCTCTTCTATCAAATCATAAGCCTCATCAATTCCTTTCCTTTCAAAAGATCCTCTAGCAGCTGCATCCAAAGTAATCTTAATGTTAGGAGATAATGCATTATAGAAAGTTTGTACCTGTAACCACTTAGGTAGGGCATGATGTGGGCAATTTCTCAACAGGTCCTTAAATCTCTCCCAAGCTTCATACAAGCTTTCTTGATCATGATGAGAAAAAGTTAATATCTCGTTGCACAACTTGGTGGTCTTTAAAGATGGAAAGAATTTTGCCAAAAATTTTCAAGCTAGCTCATCCCATGTGGTAAAACTTCTTGCAGGGCACAATTGTAACCAAGCACGTGCCTTATCTCTCAAGGTGAAAGGAAATTATCTCATCCTAATAGCATCCTCCGAAACTCCATTTTGCTTAAAGGTATCACAAATTTCTAAGAAATTAGTGATATGGGCATTTGGATCCTCACTAGGTAACTCTCCATATTGGATTGAGGTAGAAAGCATTTGAATAATGGCAGGTTTAATCTCAAAATTGTTAGCTTCTACCCTAGGTCTAGTGATACTAGAGGTGGTTCCATTGAGAGAAGGGGTAGTGTAGTCACGTAAAGTGCGAACAAGATTTTTTTGATTTTGCTGCAATTGGTGCTGCAATATCTCTTATTCCTCTTGCTCCACTAAGTCATGAATCTCGTTTCCTAAGCTAGCCATGGTTGATTTCCTTCGTTGTTCACGCTCTCGATTCCTTTTTGCTGCGTTATTCCTTCGATAAGCCCTTTTAATTTATGGATCAAAAACTAAAGGTTCACTACTTTGAGATTGTCTTTGCATAAACACCTGAAAGAACCTTTAGAAAAATTAAAATAATAGAAAAATAAATATTTAAATTAATAATAGATTAATTAATATTGATATTAGTAATGCCAATCCCCGGCAACAGCGCCAAAAATTTGATAGTAATTTTCGCAAGTGCACGAAATCGCAACAAGTAATAAAGAGTGAGTAGAGTATCGTCCCACGAAGATTGTATACCAAGTACCAAAATTATTTTAATCTACTATTATCTAAACGATAATAAAGAAGATATTTGTAAAAGTAAAGTAAAAAAAAATAGTAGAAAAGAATTTAAACAAGAATAATTGATGAAAAGAAACCAAGGTTTAAAAGCTACTAGGGATATTGACTTTACTTAACTCTACCCAATTTATTTTATTAGTTTGTTAATCAAATTTAATTGTTCAAGTCAGGAAAACAACCTTAGAGTCACTAACAAGCTCTCTCGATGTATTGTTAGTTATTTTAATCTCATTAATTGCCTATCTCCCATTAGCGCAACCAAACATGAATTAAATCATTAGGTTTTATAGTTTGTTCAAGAATTCATAACTTAAGGTCATTAAATTATGAAAACCCCCCATGAGTCAAACCATATAGCTTCCGCATCAAGTTATTATTCCCATGTAATTTATTACCCTTTTCTTATCAAAGACCCTTCTTCCGATAGTGAATAATGAAATAAATCAATCCATAGGAGAAACTCTGCCTAGAAGCATTAAGTTCAACAATAAATTATATCTTGAATAAAGAAAAATAAATCTAATATCATAAATTGGAGTAGAAGTTAAGCTACATCAAATCCCTAGTATGGGAGTTTAGTTCGATATAGTAATTAAATAAAACTCAAAAAAATCTAAAAATAATTCCATAAATAATATGAACTAAAAACAAGATTGAGAGTTTAGTAATAAAAACTAGTCAAACAATAGCATAGACGCTCCCTTGATTCTTTACACTACTTGATTGCTTGAATTCTTACAAAGAGAGAAAAACTAAAAAAAGAATAGAATCCAGATTTCAGATCTAAGATTCAATGATCAATCGATGACTACCCTTGTTGCTGTTGTGATCTCTCTTTATATAGACTTCATAGGGTCTCTTCGAATCTGAGTAGAAAACTGATTTGAGTTGAATTCTTTTTTATTTAGGAGTCTTCTTTCATCAGGTTGGGCTTGAGCAATACTTAAGATGAGCCATTTTATTATTTTCATGGAGCCCATGCATAAACCACGCCCATGTCTCAGATCTACATAGGCTGAATAATTAAATTCGGCCTAGTTGAGTTTCCAATAGGTGCCACGGCCGTGGCATTGCATGGCTTGCCCGTGTACTTCCCTGACTTAGCCATATTGAGCTTTAAACTTTTAATTTCAGCCCCAACCCTCTTTGATGCGATTTTTAGCTATTTTCCTGCTAAAAACCCTTCAAATCAAGCTTATCAAGAATCAAGGGGACTTAATTAAAAATATATATAATCTAAGTGAAAAACTAATTAAAGTAATTAAAAATACTAAAATTTCTAGTAAAAACTAAGCTAAAAATACTATAAAAATATGACCTATCAAAAAAAATATATTTATCACTGATAATATTAGTAATATTACAGTATATTACAGTTGAAGTAATGATCTTAGCAATTATGGTGACCACATAATTAAGTATAAATTTTATCACTAGAAGTAGTACAAATAATATAGCATGTATTTTATTATGTACTTATTGTACATCATAATATGGAAAGACAAATTTGGCTTTGGTAATAAAAGAATATTTAAAGGCTCTAGAAGAGCAAGTATTACTAACCCAAAGGAATGAATTTTATGCGTAATGCAGTATCCTAAAGATATTTATAATTGAAATAAATATTGTTATAGACTAAAAGTTTACAAATTCAAGTATTTTATTATTTGGCATGATCGATTGGACCATCCCAATCTATAATGATGCGAAAAGAAAAATTTAATCCTTATGTTGATATTTATTGAAGAACCTGAAGTTTCTTCACATCCAATGAATTTTTCATACTTAGTTTGTTCTCAAAGTAAATTAATTATTGAACGTCACCAGTAGTTCAAATTGACCTATTTGTATTTTTTGGAATATATAAAGAAAATTTATAGATGAATTTCTTTGGATATATTATGGATGCATCCAAAATATAATTACATGATTATTATTAACTTGCAACTTGAAATTTGCAAAGATTATTATCAATATGCAACTAGAAGTTTACATGATTATTTGCGTAAATAATTTGATTAAGAATACAATTTTCAAATTATGCTATTAAGACAATTTAAACTTGAGAATGATTGTGAATTTAGATATCAGGCCTTTAATGACTATGACATGTGTTAATTGAAATAATTATAAGGCAACTCATAATTGCTTTTATTTATACTCAAAATGATTTAATATAATCATTTGTTAAATAATTGCAGTGATTATTATAAAAACAAAGTTCTTTTTTTTTGGGGGGGGAGGGTATTCAGGATATATGGTCTTTGGTGTGTGTATCAAAAATAGCAAGTTTCTGCAAGTTTGAGTTGCAGTTGTCTCCAGAAAATAGAGGCAACAACTATGGTCTTTGCGTTACAACAACCAGCATAGGTGAGATTTTCAAAACTTATAGTCTATATTGCGCGAAAAGGGAAATAAAGAAATATGGAAACAGTAACAAAGAAACGTGGAAAACGACATTTAAAATATAATTTTACATAAAAAAATGACATTTTGACGAGGAAATGGACATGGGAAACATTTTTAAAACATAGAAACGCCCATGCCTAAAAATTTCTGTGCACTTTACAGTTGAATCTGACCGTGAGGTTTTGGTTAATTGCTACAAGGTTCGGAAATTCATGCTAGTGGAGAGTTCATTTTATCATATTTTTTTTCTTTTTTTTTTGTAGAAATTGAATTAAATTAACTCATTGTCTAACTAAATATGCTCTTATTTCACAACTAATTGTTTATATAATTTGTAAATGACTATTAACATTGAAAAATGCTATTATTTAAAAAACATTATTTGTGGATGAAAATAATTGAAAATATTTTAAATAAAGTTTTATAATAATAATATTTAATATTTTTTTTATTTATTTGAGCATTCAAAAATTGAAATTTTAAAATGCGTTTTATTGACACTTTTATATCTTATTTATTCTATTTCGATAGGTTTTGAATTTAAATTTGAAATAGATTATGAATTTGAATGTGAATTTTAGATGTAAAATTCAACACAATATCTAACCATAGATTTACCCAAAATTCTATATGAAATATTTTTATTGATAAGCCTATTGAGTGCTTCCATGCAAGTCCTGATATGATCAAAGCTGCATCGAAATTGCAAAAACAACCCAATTATAGTAATATTATCATTTTTGTAGCTTTATTTCCTGTGAAATATGTAAAAAATAAGAAAACTTTTCAATATTTATTAATTAAATCATAAAATAAAAAGCATATGTTCTTTGCTTATGGGTCCTTTTCATCTGATAGATAGAAAGTAGAATACTGTGTCAATTCAACCAATAATAGCTAGAATTCATCTGATAAGAGATAGGTTTTATCTAGAGCATATTAATTTAAACAATTTAAATAAATTATCGTAAATAACTCTACAAATAAGGTTCTATAATTTAAATTATCTAATATGGTAAATATAATATTAAGATAATATTTTTTTATGTTTTCAATAAAGATTTAAGTTCTAATTCCAATATAAATAAATAAAGTAAAATTCAAAAATTGGTAAAAAAAGAAAAATATTTATATAGATCAATATATTGTGTTTTGATTTAAAAATTCAACTAAATTAATGTCTTTGTATTAGCTGATATATCCTCTTTTATACCTTAATTAATTAATTTTTTTATGACGTTGCACATTTGAATATGTTAGTTATATTTTTATTTTTTTTATTTTTTTATCTATATAATATTAAAGTATAAATTTTTATTTAGATTAAAATAAATAAAATTAATTAATGTATTAGAATTTACCGTAAAAATTACTATAATGTCATTTCTTATATACTTAATTCTATTTTTATATAACAAGTGGTTTCAAAATCTTGCTAGATACCCAAAAAGAAGACTAGATCATCACTTAAGCTCTAACCCTTACCTTCAATCTCAAATCAATATCTAGATATTGTAATAAAAAATTATTTACTATAATAAAAAATTATTTTTTACTGCTAGAAAAAAGAAAAAAAATGAGAAGATGATCTTAATTAATAATGATAATCATTTTGGTTATAGTGACAATATTATTTACCCAGTGCATTAGAGAAATGAATATATGAACGTACATATGAATTCTTGAAACCCAAAACGTTATCCAAGATAGAAATATATGGTTCTATATTTTTTTCAATTTTATAAACATTATTTTCTTTCTAGTCAAACAGATTTATGATATAAGAGAAAAAAATATCAATAAAATCGAAAATATTTAATCATCAAGAGGCTATCTATTTATTGTAAGAGAGATATAAATCTCCCATTGAACTAAAATGATAGTAGTTATAAATTAATTCAGTAGTGAAAAATAAAATAAATAAGTGAAAATATATTAAGAGTAAAACTCTTTTGAGAACTCAATATATAATAAGAAAGAATAATTCGTTTAAAAAACTCTGACCTTTCCGTTTGCTTTCAATTGTATCCCATTTTAACCTTAATACTCTAGACACTCCAATTTCAAAAGTCAGTATTATTTGAACTCCAATTAGAAATCAAGGGCTAAAAAAATAATAAACTTAACTATGGGACCCAATGATTGACACAAGGGTTAAACTAACCAATTTGTTAACCTACCCAAAAAACAGTCATTTTAACTTAAAAAAATAAAATCCTAAAACTCAAAAAACCTTAGCAACCATCGCCATATGCTTCTTCATCACCTCCATTCCCAACTCCAACCCCAAACTCAATCTCCACCGTCCATTCCTTTCTTTCTCCTCATTACCCGACCTTCTCCTCCATCTGTCCATCCCTTCTTCCTCTTCCCCAATCTCTCTTAGCCACCAACACAATAACTTTCTTCCCCTCCTCGTCCCTTCTGCTTTTTTCTTCAATGGAGATCGCAGCTTCAACAATCGCAACCATTTTGGTGGAGATAACGACAGAGGCAACTCGGTCTTTGGAAAGTTTGCCCAAAGACTTAGTTGCGGCAATTTAGGTCGGTAAAATTCCTAGTGAGGTGGTTTCTAGATTTTTAGACCTGGAGAAGTCAAGGATGATTTAGTGTTTGCTTATCTTTGGTGGTTTCAATGAGAGGCATTTGGCTGAGGATTTGTTTTTTACTAAGGTCTCTATTGAAACGGCATAGGAGGCGATGGTTACTAAGGCTATGTTTGGTTCGATGTAATGCTATGTAATGTAATCAAAGATGTAATGCAATGAAAAATGTAATGGAATGGAATGTAATTAAGATTTCGTTAATTTGTTTGATGATATAATTGATAAAATTTATGCAATGTAATCGTCATTCTATTTTTATATTTATTTGTATATATGTAATGTAATATAATTAAAACACTACCACAATCAATTACATTGCCACCACCACCACTTCTTCACCACCATCAATCACACCACCACCACCGCCACCACCATCACCATAATTAGAACCACCAATCACACCACCATTACCACTCCACTACCACCACCACCACCACCATCTCAAACACCACTCCACTGCCACCATCACCACCACCATATCATTATTAATATTAAAAAATATTTGAATTAAAAATTATTTATTATATTAAATTATTAAATATCACTTAGATTTATAAATTTATTTGAACTAAAAATTTAAAAAACAAAGGTAAGCCGAAAAAAATGTAATTTAAGGATGATCATTCAGCCAATTTAGTTAATTTGAGTAAAATTTTTAACTGAAATAAATTAATCAAAATTTTTTTTACTTAATCGAATAAATTTTTTAGCCGAACTTAATCAAACCATTTTGGCTGAATTAATTTTGATTCTTAATTGAACCAAAGTTAAAGAAAATAAAATTTTAATTTACTGATCGAATTTAACTGAAATTTATAATCAACCAACTTTAACCAAAATAAAAATTAACCGAAGTTATTATTTACTGCTTAATTAAAATAAAAACTGAGATATTTTTTATTTTTAATTTTATTATCTACTTAACCAAAACGATGTAGTTTTGAGAGTCGATTAATTTGATTAATTCAACTAAATTAATTTTTAATCGATCACCAAAATTTTAATTTCTCTAATCAAACTTTTAACTAAAGATTTATTCACCGAACCAAATTAGCCGAATTAACCGAATTAATCGAATTAACCAAATTAAGTGTACCGAATGCTCACTCCTAATGTAATATAACAAAATAAAAGTTGATTAAGTCATTATAAATTAACTTTTTTTCATATGTTTTCATTGAATAAATTAAATCACAATATAAAATTGTAGGTATTTTGATATTTTTAGTGATTTTCCATTCAATTATTCTCATTCCTATAATAAAATATGATTTTTATTATATGTTGCATATTAAACAACAAAATATAATTTTTATTATGTGGTGGTGGTGGTGGTGATGGTAGCAACACAAAGTAATGGTTGTGGTAGTGATGGTGGTGGTAGAGGTTGTGGAGCAGTGGTGGTGGTAGTGGTGGCGATGAGGGTAGTGGAGTGGTTGTGGTGATAGTTGAGGTGGTGATGGTGGTGGAGCAATGGTGGTGGTGGGATTGATGGAGTGGTAGTGGTGGTGGTGATAGTGGAGCAGTGGTAGCGATGGTAGTAGTGGTGGCGTTATGGTGGTGGTAGTGGTAGAAGTAGAGTGGTGGTGGTGGTGGTTGTAGGTGTTAAATAGTTTTGAATAGTAAATTTTTTATTGGAGTAACTTAATGTAATTAGTATTACATGTGTTTGATGTAATGAGCAATACATGTATTTTTTTATGTAATGAATATTACATCAAATTAAGTAATGAAGATTACATTACATCAAATTAAGTAATGAAGATTACATTACATTGTCCATAAAAAGTCTAACCAAACAATGTAATCAATCATGTAATGTAATCCTCATTCCATTACATGATTGATTATATCATACCAAACATGACCTAAGGTTTTTTGAGTTTCAGAGTTTTCTTTTCTTAAATTAAAACGGCGTCATTTTTTGGGTGGGTTAATGGGTTGATTAATTTAACTCTCGTGTAGTCTTTAGGTCTCACTGTGGAGTTATTTGTTATTTTTTAGCACTTATTTCTAATTGGGGTTCAAATGATACTGACATTTGAAATTGTGGTGTCCAGGAGATTAAGGTTAAAATAGGGTGCAATTGAAAGCAAATGCAAATGTTAGGATTTTTTAAATGAATTACTCTAACAAGAAACAAATTATATTAAAAAAATATCTATTGAATTTCAAAAATCAATCTCTTCTTCAAATGAAGGTCATAATTTAATGAAATTTGATGTTAATGGACAAAAAAAAATGAGACTAAAGCCAAATCAATAAATAAAAATTACAAAGCAAATCATTAATAAATTATTAAAGTATTTTGGTTTTTCATTGTTCTAAGTTGCAAATTTAAAAATAAATAAATAAGTTAATTAATTTTTAAAAAAGATTACATTAAAAAATATTTTATCCTCTAAATGAATCCTCCAAATAAAATCAAATATTTTAAAAAATAAAATATAAAAAATTTTAAATCTCTCGTTATCATATATATTTATTAAAGAATAAGTTCAAGAATTATAAAAGCTTAAAACTTTAAAATGCTTAATTATCTCTATATATTTATTTAAAAATAATTTTTATAAATTATAACCAATCAACTAGTAAAATGTAATTTTTAATTGGATTATTTTAAAATTTTTTAAATTTCATTTAAGATTATTATCAAATATTTCATTATTTTGTCTCTTTTTAAATTTATATATAACTAGTCGTTAGCCACGCTTCGCGTGCGAATATTTAAAATAATATTTCAGTAATTATTATTTTTAAAAATTTTTTGAATTATAATGCATATATTTCAAAATAATTAATCCCTAAACTTTCTTATTATGCATGAATAATTATAAAAATTATAATATTTTTAATGAGAAAATAATTTTCTTTTATTTTTAGTGAGTATATATTGTTAGATCTAATATATAGTAAAATTAAATATAAAAAATTTAGGTTTTTTTTCTAAATCACAATAACAATAATAATAATATAGTTATATGTAGGCTTAATTACCAAAAAAAGTCTGAACTTATGAATTTTTTTCAAATTTGGCCAATACTTTTAATTTTACTAATCATACCCTGTACTTATTTTTCTTTGTCAATTGTAGCATCTGTCTAGAATCTGTCAATGTTTGCTGATGTGTCCATTAATGAGGTCCAATTTTTTTCATATTACGTCCACGTGTAATTGCCACGTAAGAAAACTAACTAAAGGCTTAGTCATAAAAAAAAACCTGAACTTATGAATTTTTTTTAAATTTGGCCAATACTTTTGATTTTGTCAATCAAAATCTGGTATTGATTGACAAGTCATCTAAAAAAATATCTATTGGGTTTACAAGTCATATAAAAATATCTAACATTTATTTATCCTAAAAAAATAACAAGCAAAATGTGAAAATACTGAAGATAGTGTCCTATTGCAAAACGATTTCGTTTAATGTATTTTTACATTCAAGTTAGCTTTCTTATGTGACGTGTCCATGTGGATGTGATCTAAAAAAATTGGACTAATGGATACATCAGCAAACATTAACAAGACTCTAGACGAAAGCTACAATTGACAAAAAAAAATAAATACAGGGTATTGATTGAATCATATCAATTTTATTAATAATTTACTTACATGGTAACATACACGACTGTCGTGAGAGTTCTCACCAAAAAATTGATTCCTGTCCTATAATTTCATTTTCGTTTTCGTTTTTATTTTTCATTGGAACATCAATTTCGTTTTTGTTTTTTTCTGTTCTTTTTCTTTTTTCCGTATTTTTTCTTTATGTTGTTCTTCTTCTTTATACATTTGATTCCGTTTAGATTTCGTTCTTCTTGAGCTACTTTACAGTCAATTTGATTCAATTTTTCTTGTTTTCTTCCCGTTGGTATTAGCAAGATTTCTGTAGATTTACCATTGAATCAGAAAATTTAATTTTTTGGCTGTTTATTTTTTCATATATATAAACATAGTTTTCCCATTTATTTTGTTTTTCTAATTTTTTTATTTCATTTTATACAGATTTCGTTTTTCGTTTTTCAATTATAATTTTTCATTTTTTGGTTTTTGGTTTTTGTTTTGTTACTTCATTGCTTCTGATTTTATTTATTGCTTCATTTTCTATTTGGTTTTATTTTTTATTGATAGAAATTAATTTATAAATAAATGCAAAGCATAAATATTAAGACATAATAATCAATAATAATCATTTAACTTAATAAATAATTAACATAAATATAGTCATTTCAAAATCATAAATTTTCATTTGACTATATAAATAAATAAAGTTCAAGAGTGAATTTAAATATTTAACTACCAAAGTTCTCTAAAATTTATACAAATAACATCAATTTGCACGCCCTTGACAGAGAATGGAAACGAAAGTGAGTAAGGCTTGAAATTCCATTACTTGAAAGACACAACGTTATGATTTTTTCTCTTTTATATTTCATTTTTTATTTTACTTGATAAGTATTTAATTTAACATAAAATATTCTTTATTTAAATATTACCTATGAATATTTTTTAGTTTAAAATGAAGATTTTCATTTGATTTTCATATTTTTCCTAAATCATGCTAAATTCATTTGAAAATGAGTTTTGGAGACTCATTCTTAGAGTTTTGACAAAACAGACTAAGTTGGAGCTAAAATTTCTAAAATGGTCCTGAAAATTTCCAAATTAAGTTTGGGCAAGCATCAGTGAAGGACGCATTCAAAGCAGGTCCAAAACTCCCTTGGAAGTTTTCAAGTTAACTTTGACAAATTCAGTGAAAGCATATTCAGAGCTGTTGGGATTGAAATGCTTTCCCAGCTAGAAGGAAATTTTTAAAAACAATTGGTCCACTATTTGAGGATTATGATAGATACTGAAATGAAGATTAAATTTTTCTTTAATTGTTGGATTTTCTAAAGATATTTATTTTCTTAGATTTCTTTCTCTCGTTATAAATAGGACCTTAATTTATGGAGGGGAACATCTCCTCTCATCTTAGAAATAGAGTTATTCTAGAATTTACTTTTTCTTGTGTTTACTCCAAGGTCATGCGTGGCTAATTATTTTATTTCAGTCAAAGGTTAATTTCAAGTAGAAATTCTTGAAAGATTGTAAGATCTTAATGCAATACTTTTCTTCTTTAATTTCGATTGATCTTTGTGTATTTTGTGAACTAATGAGAAACTCTCTTTTGTCTTCTTATTATTCGTTCGATAGGACCTATTTTTCAACTTAATAAGAATGCATATAACTATTAATGAAATTAGAATCGTATTGTTTAATTAAATTGATTCAAGTAGCAGTTAATATAATTTAATTGTAACAATAATTTTAAATTATATTATGAAAACTCACCATCTATTTTAAGTGAACTTCACTTTTTAAGTTTGTTAAACAGAGTAGGGTCTTTTTAATTTTTATTACTGTTAGTAAATTAAATTCTATAGCTTGTTTATTATTGTTTACTGGTTATAGATTATTATAGTGTCTGTCTGTTTAATCTAATAATTTAAAAAAAGAATTTTGCGATGCTTGTTCGAAGATTATAACCTGTCAATCTTTCAAATTATTGTACGATTTCAATACCATCATTAGCACTTCCATAATCTGGAGACACTTTCTATAAAACCTCTCCTTTCTTTCTGTCCTCCGCACAAACTCAACCCTTCTCCCTCTCTTTCTTTCTCTCCTTCTCCATCTATTATGGAAGCTTTTCGAAAAACAACTTTTGGTTTTAGTGAAAATCGAAAACAGTTGTTTTACTTCTGTTACTACTGAGTTATGATCTAGTTGACTTGAAGCCTGTATAAAATAAGTAAGCTCCCCTTGAGTTTTTCTTTCTAGTTCCGCATTCTGTACAATTCCCCAACATTTGCCCCTTTCATATTAACAACTTATATAGAAAAGTTCAAGCTAAGAAATTTGTCCGTAACAAAACACAAAGATTGCATTAAAGGTTACAATTCATCATGTAAATAAATCTTTATAAAATGAAAAGACAGCGCCATTGCGTATTCAACTCTCTATTTGATATTTTTATGGTATCCAACATTATGGTTTTTGAGTACTATTGATGGGCTAACTGACATTTGGTGTACCCAATCCGAGGCATTCCTCTTCTTAGAGCAATCTAAGTAGGGGGTTTGCAAAACTGCCCAATGAATCAAACTATTTTGGTTCAGTTCGATCAACCTATTAAAGAGAGATTCAATTTTATCAAGTTAATCAGTCAATCGAAGTTTTTGTGTTGGTTCAGCTCAGTTTTATAGAAATTAATTGGTTCAGCTAAATTTGAACTAATATGCAAAATTGACCAGCACTGACCGAACAAGATGGTTGATTTGGATTAGTTCAATTCAGATGCCAACTTTGGCTCGATTTGGTAAGTTTGAAAAGAAAAAAAAATTTCAATTTTTCTTTTTTCTTTTATACAATTTAATTAAACATGTTATGTTAGTGGGTCACTAATAGATTAACGCTCCATGCATCAAGGATTATATATATAAATGATTCTAAGTGTAATTATTATTATTATTATTATTATTATACTTGGAAGACCAATGAATTAGAAGAACATGTAGGCTATGTAACTTTTTGTGATGGAGAGAATCTTCTATAAAACGTGAGAAGACCAACCACACTACATTTGGTCAAGTGTAATCATTGAATTTCCTATCATGTTTGAATTTATATATTTTTACATAATAATAATTTTGCAATGCAAGCCAAGTTAAAAAAATTAGAAACCCTTAGAGTGTATGCATTTTTTTAATATTGAAGCTCAACAATCAAGAAAAGTAGCAGATACAAATATTCTCAGCATTTAATACACATGTGTTTGAAGGGACAAGTTATCAACTCATTTTTTCATTTCATTTTATAGTAACAATGATCGTTTTTATAAATTTAATTACATAAATACAGAGTTAGCTCTTATTAGTATCTTTGATGAATATATGTCCATTTTTATCATTGCAAATTTGGCCACAACCATTGATGTTAGGAACGAATATATATTATACTCAATGAAATTTTGAAAATGGCTATATTTTATTTTTAAAAGTGTGGGTGTGTTTTGATCATTCAAAAAAAGGGAAAATCGAGATTTTCCCTAGAAACCGTTCTCTTAAAATCCCTAAAATTGGCCTTCTCTGAAAATAGGATAATGTGGATTTTATTGGTAGCAATTGTGCACTATCTAATTATATTTTAAGTTGGACTAAAAGACAAATAAAATATATTTTTAAATTTTTTTTAATTAATCGATCTCTTGTTTTCGTTGCTTTAACATAATGAAGAATAATTTTTATCTCAAAATCAATAATTTAAAAAACATATATAAAAAGCTGAATAAATATAATACTTGGTTATCTCATAGACTTAAATAGTTATGAACTTCGACAGGTGACATTATCAGGATTACTGAATTTCATAGATGGACTATGGTCAAGTTGTGGAGATGAAAGAATTATAGTTTTAACAACAAATCACAAAGAAAAGCTGGACCCAGCACTGTTAAGACCTGGGCGAATGGATGTTCATGTTCACATGTCTTATTGCACTCCATGTGGGTTTAGGCTTCTTGCTTCTAATTACCTTGGGATTAATGATCATTTCTTGTTTCAAGAGATTGAGGAATTCATTTCTAGAACGCAAGTCACCCCAGCTGAAGTTGCAGAGCAGCTTATGAGAAGTGATGAACCAGAGAATGAACTTGTTGAGCCTTTACAATTTCTCAAAGTGAAAAGCAAAGAAAATGAGGAACAGAAGGCTAAGGAAAGTGAGCAAGTGGTGGATCGAGAACAAGAGCAAACTGTGGAAAATGATGATGATGAAAATGACAATTAACCTTTTCTACCTTTACTTTGCTTTATATTAATATTAAGAATTCTTATTTCATAATCAAATTATGTTTGAAAAATGAAAGGCAAATATGTATCATGTAGAGTATATCTTAGAGAGAGATCCATAAAGTATTTGAATTGACATTAAACTTCTTAAGGAGAAAGGTTCTTCCTTGTATACAAGACATGGATGCTAGGTTGGCTACGTAGATGATGGGCGAGAGATATCCGAGCACTATCCTGATGCTAAGCCAATATCATTTTCCTGTTATTTGAATTATTATACGGTCCTAAAATCTCGCTAAGGTTGATGTATATCGATATTAATCACCATTAGCCTAGCTTGAAGAGCAGAAAGAAATATGTAGCCAAGAACAAACTTGCCAACTCCTTCATAATATAAAAACAAATAAAGAGCCGGCAAGTCATCCTTGGCTACACGACGCTTTCCGACCCAGCATGCTAGGCTATTAGTGAAACAGAAACTATACAGGAAACAATTATATTTTTGCTATTTCTTCTTCTTATATAAATAGGTATACATGCAGTAGAGGTGTTTATGTATGTTTCTTTTGCATGATAAAGAAAGGTAAAGAAATTGCATGAGAAAGAGGATGTAAGGGAGAACGCATGACTAGTGGTTTGATTTTTTTTTTCTTTTCAATTTGATCCTTAATATTAGATTTCTTTTTTTACTTATAATTAGTTTACAAGATAAACTTCAGATTAGTTGCTCCACTAAGGAAAACACATAGGATTAATTATGTGATTATTCATAATTGCACTTTTTTTTTTGAGAATGCATAGATGATATATACTGGTGATCGATAATGATACTTTGAATTGATATATTTGATTTGATAGTTTAACAATTTATACACTTCAAACATATTTTTCTTTTAATTAAAGAAAATTATTTTTTTTTAAAACAAATAGAGTTTTCTGAAGTTATGTTATTCTTTTATTTTGTCATTGAATCTTTGAAGTTTTGAATTTGAAATGGTTATGTTATTTTTATGGTTCTTTCCTTTTCTATGATTTAAGGTGGATTGTGATGCTATGCCTGTGGTTTTGATACAGATGTTAATTCTTTGCTGGCATGGTCATTTGCAAAGGTGAGAGTGTGGCCACTGTTTTCCTCTAATTTGGTTGGTTTGTATAAAATAATATTTTCACATGTCATAAGATCAATATTTTTGAATTAATTATTATTTGAAAAATAGAGATACAATAAGGAATATTAAAATTTTTGTAAAAAAATCAAAACAAAACATTATCATACCCTCCTTACTTAGAATTTGGTATATTGCTGGGGTTTTTATTATTCTTATCGAAATAATTCTACCAGTTTAGTCATAATCCATATTTGATTAGGATTATACGAATTTGACTATACTTGCTTAGAGTTTCTATTTCTTTGTTTCTCATAATATAGATTCTATCTCTTCTCTTTGACTTACAGGGCTTGAAGGTAACAAAGTACAATTTGGAGTTACATTCTTCCATTAAATACTTTTATTATCATTTCGTTAAGAATCACTATGATGGAAGTGTCTAAATATGATAATTTTTATATTTGTACCAATGACAATAAATATATTATACGATGGTTAAATGAGATTTTCTGAAATTCTCTTAAATTACTCTTAACATAAATGATTGTTCTAAAAGCATTTTAGTTTAGCTGATGGAAACGGAATTATCTGCGACCATCTCGGGAGATGGAAGATAAGTTTTGTAGCACTTTAAGCAGAATTATTAGCATGTTACATAAGACTCTAATTGAGTTGGTTAAAAGAATATAAAATGATATCGTTGCCTTCATTTGCAAGTGGATTAATTTTTAGTTGTAAAAGCGAATTTAGAGCAAAAATGAATATGACAATTACACTAATAATGTAGCGCGATCTTGTCAAGATTTACTGCAGCAAGATTGAGAAGTGCAAGTTCGTCATGCCTCTTGGGATTAATGGTATTACCGATCATTAAGCGAACGTAACATTAGCTAATACAATCGGGTTATACATTCACTCATTTTGGATGATGCTAAAAGTATTTGTACACGACATTGTATTCCTATTTAACATTCGCTGTTAAGGGAAAATAAAAAGGAAAAATGTGTCCCTTTACTATTCAATGGATTATTATTGTAAATGTTGAATTATTTTCAATGAAAAGCAAATTGCATTACACAAACTAAATCACATTAATGGTTAAAAGTTAAAAAATATCCTATAAGGTGGTGTGATCTCACCGCATCGAAGCCGCGAGCTTCGGATTATAAGATCAACGCTCTAACCAACTGAGCTACGGGACCAGACATTTTGTATTTGCTTTTTTATTTATTTGATTTTACCATCTGTATCCAGAGTTTCCATGCAAAAGGCGGACAAAACTCAAAAATCAAGATGATAGATTAACGGTCACGAATATTATTCAGTAACCAAAAGGCATATATAAAGGCTGCGAGAGAGCAGAACCTATTAACAATTCAATTACATGTAAGGTATGAAATGCCCAAAAATCGGTAGTCATTGCTGGTAACAGATAACTTGAGAAAGCCATAGAATTAAAATCAAATTATGATTCAACATAATCATGTTGGTTTAATTTTTAACAATTTCAATGGATTTAAACTTACTTGTTAGACTTACTCACTCACGCTTCAATTTTTTACTTTGACTTACTGAATATTTTAACTTATATGATGATTTGTTAAATTAAAAAAAAATATGATAATTTGTTTATGAGTAATGCCAAACGCCATAAGTTGTGCCTAGCACAAATGTGCACAATAAAAGTGAATTGTTCATAATGTTCTTAATATATTTAATTATTTTTTTAGAGAAACGAAAAAGATGTTTTTTTTGGTTAAATTAAATTATCGAGATAAAGTCGACAATTGGTGTTGTCGTTACCATTGCTGTTGAACGGATGCTGACCACGGTGCATGATGATCAGAAACTCGAACAACCCAAAGATTTGCGCATTATGTCTCAAAACGATGAGAATTTCATGAGGACCTCAACTGTGATTTCTATTTTTATGAATGTTATCGATTTCATCAAAACACCCAAACTCAAAATAAAATTTCAATTCAGAAAGTCCATCATCAAATCTTTAAGTCCACACAATCAAGTTTACCTTGTAGAGAACTATGAATTCAAGATTATCTCAATAAGAATTGCAAAATCCAACCGGAAAACTCAAAAACAATAAAAATTTAATTTCTTAGTCTACAAAAAAACTCAACAACAACAACAAAATGACATAGTTTTGATTTAAGAAGTTTAAATCAATCCTCAACTAAAACTATGTCATGTTAACTATGCTAATTGTCATTCCCATTCTAATTGTATCACTGTAGACGCTTAATTTTTGCTCTAAAAATAGACTCAATGATGATAATTTATATTACTAAGGAAGAGGATGAAGCACCAGAAGAACTTGATCCTAAAACAATGATCTGAGTTTAGGGAGTGTAACCCTTAGTGCCATTTTCACATTTTTGGCAAAACGGGACCCATAAACGCATCTCGAGTTCACCTGAGATGTGCCCTGATGTCTTACGGCACTTTATGCATCACGCGGACCAATGTCATAAAAATCAGGCCGGTTTGCTAGTGGGGCCTACTTGTGGGGCCCATTAGTGACCCTTACGGGGCCAATTAGTGATGATGACATTTCTCGTGATAGAATGAGTTCGGAACATCCGATTGATTCGATTCTTGAATTAATCATCCTAGGGTAAGAAATAGGGTCTGAAAATGAGTCCCGATTGATTTGATTCTTGAATTAATCATCCTAGGGTAAGAATTAATCATTCTTGAATTAATCCAATTGATTCGATGCACGTACCATTTGAAATAATTTTATGAAAAATCAAAAATTGAATCATTTGTGGGGCCCACTAGTGGAGCCCATAGGCAATGATAGTGCCATAACACTCATTTGCCTATAAATTTATCTCTAACTCTGGGGTTAAGGGGTTTGCATTTTCTTGGCTGGGGAATTGTGAATTAAGAGAAAACTAAGAACAAAAACACAAAACAACAAATCAAACACAAAAAATCAAATTAGAAACATAATCTAAACTCAATTTCTTCACAAAAATCTTAAGAGTTGTCTTAGTTTGATTGTGTAATAGATTGTTTCTAGGATAGTCAATGAGTTTTACACACATAAACACTTCCAAAAGCAAATCAAACACAGAAACTCTAATCATCTTCAAAGATCAAGTGTTCTTGAGGTGTTCTTCATCAATCTTCAAGCAATCCATCGATTTTCCTTCAAAATAAGGTAATTGACAGTCTAAATTTCATTCTCTTGTGATTTTAAGTTCATTTTCTATCTTGTAACTCTAAGAAATTGAGTTTTTAAGAGAGAAACACGTAAAAACTGAGTTTCGCAGCAATATGCTGCATTTCTGGACACGAAGGCTCCAAGCCTTCAAGGAAGCGCCCTGACCCATGAGCAAGGTGTACGCCTTCATGGGGTTGCTGGGCGTCCTCCTTTAAGGTGCCCAGAAATGCCTAGATTATTGTCCTTCCGCTTTTGTCTTCGATCTTCTGGTGATTATAGACTTCGTTTTCCTTGGAAGGGGACTTGATTCATTTCTAGTGGTATTAGTCCATAAGTTCCAGAAGACAAACAACATAAAAAAAATATCAAATCGTGCTTAGATTCTGAGATCAAAGTGGGTTAAGGGCTTAGAGTAGAAAATCCATGTTTGATCCTAGATGAGTACATTAGTGATTTTAATCTTGTTTTTGCAAGGATTTATGAATTTTATTCATCTAACAAGATGAAAATTGTGATCATGAGCTTGAAATGATATTAAAATTGTGATATATTTATTTTTGCAAGTATTTATTTACATATATTTAATTACTTTTCTATAATAGTTATTATATGTTGTTTATCTAATTCATTAACAACTCTAACATTTCTGACATAAATTGATATTCTATCATTTTATTGTTTATTGTTTATTTTAATTAATTTGTTTTATTGTTGAACTGATATTTGAGTTTTGATGATTTTTAGTTAATTCTTACATATATTATATTATTTGAATGTTTGAATATGATATAATTGTTGTTGTTGCTTGTTTAATATTCTGAGTTTAATACTATTTTTATTCATATGTATTGTAATAATTTCATTAATATTGATTTGTATTAATTAAATGGGATTGGGAATATGTAATGAGATAAATGGATAGAATGTATTTTAGGAGGGTTGTAATTCTTTTTCTCCTCCCCTTTCTTATGGATGACTTTATTTTTATTATTTGTGATGATATGTACGTTTGACATATTTTCAAAAATTGTATAAAAATATTTTACATCTTAATTTAGATTAATACCGTAATTAATAAATAATAAATATTCGGATAACTAGGAGGCCCGTTTAGATTGAGCGGAATGAATGCTTAACACCTTTCCATTTTCATAATAATTGTTATAGTTATAATCATATAATAGAAGTTATTATAATATTAAGTTAGACTATAATACTAGTTATAATTAGATTGTCTATAATTATGATACAATTAGAATTTTTGTATAATAATTGGTTAATTTAAACTTTCTACAACTATGTCATTTTGATGGTAGTTTGTAATGAAATGTCTTGATATTGATTAATTACATTTGCTAATGAAGATATTAAATTTCAATTCCTACAATTATATGCCTAATTTTTATGTCATCATCATTTTAATGGATATATAAAAAGGTTTTAAAGAATAAGGGAAAGTATGTAAAATTAATTAATGAATATAATTCTTAATCTAATCTAATTATAATATTATGAGTTAAATTTCCTAGAAAATCAAAGAAGAATTGGAGCAAACGGGACTATAAATAGTTTGAGAGGAGAGAGAAAATTCTACTTTGTTCTTCCTTCTTCAACTCTAGCCATCAAAATGGCAAATAAAATATCTATATCCAGTCAATCACCATTTGGTCCATTGAGTTTTGTTGTTTTTGAGCTTTTTAGTTGGATTTTACGATTCCAGCCATAATTTTTATTGAGATAAACTTGAATTCATAATTTTTATTAAGATTGTGACTCTCAACAGAGATCAACTTCCTTTTCTTCTTCAATTTTATCTTTATCTTTCTTCTTTAGCTTAAGGAAATTAAGCACTCCTTCAAGAGCAGTGTCAGCATCATCACTTTTCATTAATTCCTCAGCTGTGGAGGCGGCAATAACATCCATATTCTGAATCAAACCATCAATTTTTTCGAATAGATGAGTTCCTTTATTTCAAGATAATTGGACGCTAAGATTCTAAATACTTGACTGGTATAATAAGACATGTGAATGTGCCTATCCATTCTTCCTGGACAAAGCAATGCAGGATCCAAAACTTGTTTGTGGTTAGTTGTGAAAACAATTATTCTCTCCTCCGTACAACTCGACGACAACCCATCAACGCAGTTGAGTAGCGATGAGAGTGTGAAATTCTTACCACACACACAAAAAAATATCAATTAGAATGTAATTTGAGAAAAAAATTTAAGAGCCATGAAATTGATAAGTTCATTCCCACCTATAATCATTCTTATATAAGATTATATATATATATATATAATAACCGAGACATAACTGTTTGAGCCATTAGAGTTAAAATCATCAGAATTTAATCGATTACGAACCTTTCAATTACAATCTATATCTTCGATCACAATTATAAATTTTCTATCTACGTTTAGCATTGCTTCTCTCATATTCAAATTAGAGCGAATACTTGCAAGCTCCATATCATAAATATCATAATTCAAGTAATTAGCCATTGCAACAATTAAACTTGATATCCCAGTTCTAGGAGGACCATATAATAAGTAACCACATTCCCAAGCTTTACCTATTCTCCTGTAATAATCTCTTCTACCCCAAAATCTGTCTAAATCATCCATAATAGCTTTCTTCAACTCAAAATTCATAGCTAATGAATCAAATGTAGCTACATGTTCAAAATCAATACTTTCCCAATGTTTACAAGTCCTTGAATATAGCTTCAAAATTTGTTCTTCTTTTGTGATTGCTTTGCTTTATACGTATTTATAACATGATTCAAATATTCATCATAAATGTTCTGCCTATACTTATCCTCAAATGATATTTCAAAAAACTCACCATCACCATCTTCCTTTTCATGTTCACCAAATAACCATGAAACCTTTACACCTTCAAAAACATCAACGATCGTCTCTCCTTTGACTAACCCAGCAGTGATGCTCTTTTCCCCTCTAAACTTCCCAATTCTTATTATTTTGTTTTTCGGGACAATTTGACTGGAAAGATAAAATCTTGCTATGTCAAGAAGCTTATTATGAGAGACACCTTCCCAAGAATCATCGATGATAAAAGTGTCATAAGAAGGCTGATTGGTTTTTGCGAGAGAAGTAATTCTCGATTTTTGTGCTAAGAAAAGATTCAAGCTTTTGTGGAATTAATTCATGGTAGGCGTTTCGCTGTAGCATTAAGGAGGTGGATAATGAGGTGTACAGAGATAGCAAAGAAGATGTTGAAGGAACCAACTGAAGAATTTCAAGGACAAAGGAAGCCATTTTTGGAGGATTAGAGAGAGAGGAAATAGCAAAATTTAAGGTTTTGACTGCTGACATACTGTAGTCTCTTTATATATGTAGGAATTGGACTGGATTGCTCTAGCTGTAGGGTTATAGCTTCCTGAGATTTAAGGAAAATATCCCAATATATATATTTGTTGTGCTGCTAGATTTATTCTTGTTAAAGATTAAGATTATTTCTAGTCCTTAGTTTGTGGAGCAATTGATGGGATATTTTTATTTTTTTGATTAAAAAGGAATATCTCCTCTTATCTCCATGTGCTTTTGTAATATATTTTTTTTTTTGTATAAGTTAGGGAGCAGGTATGACTGCAGAAATATTTTGTAAAAATCTGTCATATATTAATTAATGAAAAATGGACTTACATACCTTTTCTAAAGAAGTCCTACAGCTAAACAATTGTTCTTCTCTCCTCTCTTTTATTTTAAAACTATGAAAAACTGACAGGTCTTCTTATCTTGAGGGACTTGTAAGTTCAAGGCTGAATAAAAAGCTTCTCTTCAGTGTGTGTAAAGTGAGAAAATCAAATACTTTTTGATAGAAAGGATGGCTTCTAATACTGTAGTTCGATTAAGACCTCCAATTTTTAATGGAGAAAACTATCATATCTGGGAAATCAAGGTGAAGGCATATTTGAAGGCTTAGAGTCTATGGGATGTGGTGGAAAATGACACAGAACCACTAGCATTGGGAGCTAATCCCACATTAGCTCATATGAAGAAACATGAAGAGGAAGTGGCTAAAAAGCCGAAGGCAATCACCTGCCTACATTTAGCCTTGAGTGATGTGATTTTACAAGGATAATGGCATGTGAAACTCCTAAGGAGGCTTGGGACAAGTTAAAGGCAGAATTTGAAGGAAGTGAGGGTGAAAGCTGTGAAGCTTCCAACTTTGAAAGGGAGTTTGAAAATCTAAAAATGAATGATGAAGACATAGTTAAGGAGTACTCTTCAAAACTCCTTGATCTTGTGAATAAGATAAGGCTTCTTGGGGAAGACTTCCCAGATCAAAAGGTTGTTGAGAAGATGTGGATAAGCTTACCAGCCAGATTTAAAGCAAAGGTGTCTACAATAGAGGAATCATGTGATTTGAAGTTACTCTCTGTTGCAAAACTAATTAGAAAGCTCCAGGCACAAGAACAAAGATCAAATATGAGGAATAAAGAGGTAGTTGAAGGTGCATTTCAAGCTAGGCATAGAGGGAAGGAAACTACAAAGGAGGGGAGGAAGATTGAAGTGATAAAGCTAGTAAGGGAACAAAAAACTAAAAATGCTGGAAAGCAAGAGAATTTTCACTTTACAACATTTGTCAAAGAGATAACCATCTAAAGAAAGACTGCTGGTACAAAGGCAAGGATCCAATTCAATGTAGGTTTTGAAAGAAAATGGGCCATATAGAGAAAAATTATAGACAAAAACAGAACCAGAAACAACAACCACCACAACATCAAGCTAATTTTACATCAGATCAGTAGGAAGCTAGTGATAACTTGTTCATGGCTTCAAGCAAATAACAGTTTGATAGGAGGCTTGTAGTTCATAGAAAGTGGTTGTACAAGTCACATGTCCAAGGATTAATCTCTACTCAGCAGCTTGGATAAATCAATCAAGACACGGGTTAAGCTTGGCAAAGGAAAGGTGGTGCAGGCTCAAGGAAAAGGCTCAGTAGCTGTTCACATAAAGCAAGGTACTAAACTTATCAATGATGTTCTCTATATACCTTGCCTAGCTCAAAATCTACTAAGTTGCTCAAATGCTTGCAAATGGTTATTCTCTAAACTTCAAAGGAAAACATTATTCTATCTATGATCATAATAATTCTTTGTTAGCCAAAGTTGCTATGGTTGAAAAGAGTTTTCCTTTGAATTGGAATAATTGTTATGATAGTGTGAATTATATGGTGAAGGATGATTCAGCTTTATGGCATAGAAGGAATGGACATTTTAAATTTCTTGCCTTAAAGCCTATGCAATTAGAAGGAATGACAAGAGATTTGCCATTAATGAAGTGTGCAGTTCCTATCAATTTGGAAAACTACACAAAAAGTTATTTCCTTTAAGTTCCTTATGGAGGGCCAAGGAGAAATTGGAATTGGTCCATACTGACTTATGTAGACCAATGAACACAGAATCCTTTAGTAATAAGAGGTAATTTGTGTTATTCATTGATGACCTGAATAGGATGGCTTGGGTTTATTTCCTAAGTAATAAAACTCAAGTCTTTTCTGTGTTTAAAAAATTCAAAACCATGGTAGAAGTTCAAAGCGGTTGCAAATTGAGATCCTTAAGGTCTAACAATAGGAAAGAATGTACATCAAGTGAGTTTGAAAAGTTTTATGCTGATATGGGAATTGGATATCAACTAACAGTTAGTTACTCACCACAACAAAATGGGGTCTGTGAAAGAAGAAACAGAACTGTGGTTGAAATGGCTAAAAGCATGATGTCGGATAAGAAGTTGCCTTTCAAATTTTGGGAAAAATTTGTTTATACAGCACTGTATCTTTTGAATAGGCTGCAAACGAAATAAGTTGAAGAAAAAACACCAACGGAGGCATGGAGTGGGGTTACACCATCTGCAAAGCATCTAAAGACCTTTGGATCTGCGTGTTATGTGCATGTTCCATCAGTTAAAAGAAGCAAATTTCACCAAAAGGCACAATTGGGAATCTTTTTAAGATATGCAGCAATGT
The DNA here is from genome assembly GCA_948099535.1 of Jatropha multifida. Classification (NCBI taxonomy): domain Eukaryota; kingdom Viridiplantae; phylum Streptophyta; class Magnoliopsida; order Malpighiales; family Euphorbiaceae; genus Jatropha; species Jatropha multifida. The sequence goes on from CANUEX010048999.1 coordinate 38,975, forward strand.
CAAAGGGTTATAGGGTGTTTAATTTGGCTAAAAAGAAGATCGCAGTAAGTAGGGATGTAGTTGTTGATAAAAATGTATATTGAAATTGGGATAAAGAACAAATTGAGAAAGAAGAATCAGGTACGGGACTGCCATCAAGTCCAACTCTGCAAATAAAAAAATATGCAAAAAATGAAGAATCAAGTGAAGGTCTAGAAGCAACTGAAGCTGAATTTTCTCCACTAGATTCTCCAGTTGTTAAAACTAAATCCTTGGCTGAAATTTATGAAAGTTGCAGATATGTTGTGTTGGAGCCTTAGTCATTTGAAAAAGCAACAAAATATGAAGAATGGAGAAATGCAATACATGAGGAGATTTGTATGATTCAAAAAAATAAAACATGGGAATTAGTAAATAGACCTGATCACATAAATGTCATAGGTGTTAAGTGGGAGTCTAGAATAAAATTGAATCTAGATGGCTCAATCTATAAGAATAAGCAAAGTTGGTTGTAAAGGGTTATTCACAACAGCCCGGTGTGGATTATAGCGATACCTTTGCACCCATGGCAAGGCATGAAACTATTAGACTAATTCTTGCTTTAGCAGCCCAGTTGAAGTGAATTGTGTTCCATTTAGATGTAAAGTCAACATTCCTAAATGGGAAACTAAAAGAAGAGATTTATGTTGATCGACCAGATGGCTTCAAGGAAAAGGGTGAGGAAGACTGTGTTTTCAGATTGCATAAGGCTTTGTATGGCCTTAAATAGGCCCCTAGAGCCTTGTATAACAAGGTTGATTCACGTCTTTTGAAGTGTGGCTTTGTTAAAAGTGAAAGTGAAGCAACTTTGTATGTAAAGAAAACTGATGACGGTGAACTGATGATAGTTTCTATTTATTGATTATATGTTGGTGACCGGCAACAAAAAGGAAATGGAAGTGGTGTTTGAGATGTTTGATTTGGGGCCAATGGCTTATTTTCTAGGAATGGAGATTCACCAATGCAACTCTAGAATTTTTGTTTCTCAAAGAAAATATGCACTAAATATGCTGAAGACTAGAGATTCAAAATGGAAAGAAGTAAATCAATCTCTATTCCTTTGAGTTACAATGACAAGCTTTCTAAAGAAAATAAAAGGAGTAAAGTGGATGCAAGCTTGTACAGAAGCCTAATAGGAAGTTTGTTGTATTTAACAACTACAAGGCCAGATCTCATGTTTGCTACAAGTGTTCTTTCAAGATTTATGCAGTCACCAGGCCAGGTGCATTTGTGAGCTGCTAAGCATGTATTGAGATACATTAGAGCGACAACAAATTATGGTTTATGGTATACAAGTGTTGAAGATGGAAAATTAATTAGCTATTGCGACAATGGCTGGGCTAGTTGTCTAGATGACATGAAGAGCACTACAAGGTATGTTTTTTTGATTGGGATCCGAGGTATTTTCATGGATTTCAAGGAAGCAAGATATCGTGGCACAGTCAACTGTTGATGCGGAGTATCTAGCCTTAGTTGCAGCAGTAAATTAATCAATTTGGCTTGGAAAAATTTTATCAGATCTTCATCAAGTTCAGAGAAATGCTACTATGGTATATGTTGATAATCGATTAGCTATTTCTATGGCAAGAATCCAGTTCACCATGATACAACTAAGCATATAAATGTGAAGTTCCATGCTATAAGGCAAGCAGAAAAAGAAGGTGAAGTGCAGTTGTTCCATTGCAGATCAGAAGAATAGATTGCTGATAATGACTAAGCCTTTATCAAGAGGAAAATTTTTGTTCCTATGGGCAGCACTAGGAGTCCTAAAGAAAAATCTTAAGGAGGAGAATGTTAAAGATTAAGATTTTTCTAGAATTCTTCTTAGTTTATGGAGTAATTGATGGGATATTTTTATTTTTTGATTTAAAAGGAATGAATCCTCTTATCCCCGTGTGCTTTTGTAATATTTTACTGTAGAAATGTTTTTTAAAAATCTCTTATATATTGACTAATAAATAGTAGACTTACATACCTTTTCTAAAGAAGTCCGCTAAACAATTCTTCTTCTCTCATCTCTTTTATTTGAAAACTATGAAAAACTAACAGTTATACTTCCTATCTTTTCAGATTTTGCTAATCGAAGGGAAAACCTGGCTGTTGTTACTGTTGTCTTATGCATCTAGATCTGTTTACCCATTTAAGTTGCATGTACTGTCTTATTTCTTGTAGGGTCACGATATTCTCACGGCTACGATGCTTAATGAAGCCGCAATTATGGACAGTGCATTACTTCTCGTAGCTGCAAATGAAAGCTGCCCCCAACCACTGATTTCTGAGCATCTTGCTGCTGTTGAAATTCTGCGTCTCCAGCAAATCATAATTCTTTAGAATAAAGTTTATTTAATTCAAGAAAATTTAGCCATCAACCAACGTGAGGCTATTCAGAAATTTATTCCGGTTTAGTATTCCTCCCTCTTCTTTTGTTCCATAATTATCTCATTATTGATAATAACTATTTAATATAGCATTTGCAGGAAACTTTTCCGGATGAAGGTTATGACATTCTTGCCATCACATTATGAAAATATTTTGTTTATTATTATTGTATTATGTTTGCAGCTTTTTAGTTTCAGAAGTACGGCTTAGATAGGTTAAGTACGAGATAAGTTATGAAGGGTAAAAGTATGAGCAAGTATGAGATTGACAGCAAACTATACTCGTGGTACTTTCATCTTTTTGTATTTAAGTGTGAAACTTGATAAATGAATCACACTGTGAAAAATTCTATTTCATAATGTTTGTCATGATTCTCCTCCTTTGAAGCCTAAAATCTGCAGAATTTGTTTCTTGCTTTACTGCAGAATTTGTTTTGTAAAAGTTCTGCGGATAATGTTGTTTTCTCCTTCACTTCTTTGCCCCAAAACTCCGACATTTCCTTCCACCACCTACAAATTGCAGATATATGATTAACTTAATTCAAATGGAATCAAACTATAAAGATTCTAATTGCAATGTCAAGGATAAACGAAAAAAATCAATTTGAAAGTCATTGGATACCTATGTATATCATGGATAATATTTGTTGTATGGCATTAGGTAAAATCCAACACTGTGTCAATTATCCAGTGATTAGCATCTATTTTTTATTTGGAACATGACGTCTTTTTGGTTTTTTGTTATTGAATTGCTCAAATAATTGATAAGTGTAAACTTTGAGGTTGCTGCTAAATCACTCTATTTGCAACCTTATTTTATAGGATAATTGAAAGAAATAGAAGGTAAAGTATGTTTATCATAAACAGTGGTATTTTATTCATAGAAAAAATCAAAATAAAAAGATACAAACCACGTCCATTTGTTACCTTAAGTGTATGATATGAGATGAAGTGTATTGCATTATCATATAGCATGGATTATTCATTCATTTAAGTTTTTCTTTTCAGGGAATTGTTGCTGATGGTGCCCCAGTGGTACTAATTTATGCACAACTTAAATATAATATAGATGTCGTGTGTGAATACATTGTGAAAAAGATTTCCATTCCAGGGAGGAACTTCCTTTCGCCTCCTAATACGATTGTAATCCGCTCTTTTGATGTCAATAAGCCTGGATTTGAGGTTGATGAGATAAAAGGTGGCTGGTGGAAGCATCCTAAGGGGTATGTTTTAGACAATGTTGCTTGATATTTTATTATTTTCGTCTTCTTCTTCCTATTCATTTATATCTTTGTTATTTGTTAATTTCTTTTCAAATTGCATATTGTTTGTAGTTGGGTTTATTTGTTTATGGAAGTGGCAAAACGTGTTCATCGCATGATTTTGCATCTCAATTGCTTCCTCATTGGGCAAGTTTATAGAGGCTTTTTAGCAAATCTGTGCGCAACCATGTGCATGTGTTTTTATATTACATTTCATTTGTTTACTATGAGGTGTGGTTTGAGGTTTGGATGTGCTGGTAAAGTTTAGGTGCTATCTATTTTAGCTTGGTTCTTGGTGCTGAAACTCTCCTCTGTAAATCCAATTTCTGAGGTCTCCCTTTTTTTTTTGAGAGCTTAACATATTGATGACAGTGATAAAATATGGCCTCCACTTTCTTTAGAAGGGGCTTCTTAAGATTGGTAAAGGGAGGAATGATGGGTGATAATGAAAAGAGGTGTTTATGTATGTTTGAATCTAGTGATTTTAAGTGATGGTTCCGAAATTTTTTAGTTTAAATTGTTCATATGAGAGTTGACCCATTCTCTAGTTAAACTCATTCATAAAATATAGGGCAGCCCAGTGCACGAAGGGTTGTACCATTTTGGGTCTATGTATGCAGCCTTACCTTGTAGTTTTAGTTTCCACGACTTGAAGCTGTGGCGTCCAGGTCACACGTCGACATCTCTACCATTTCGCCAAGGATCTCCATTGTTAGATTCATAAAAATGTTGCTGATCAGTCATTGGAAATGGACTTCAAATCATTTTTTATCTTTTACTATAAGGGTTTGAGTTCACATTCAAATGCTGTTTTCTATATTCATAATCTGACATAGATTTGTAAATCTAATCAATTAAAGTAAACCTGTGCACTATCAAATTCAAATTGTCCATATGAGAGCTAACCCATTCTTTAGTTAAGTTCATTAATAAAGGTTAGATTCATAAAAATGCTGCCTACAATTTATTTGAAGTGGACTTCAAATCACCTTTTTTTAAAAATTATTATAAAGGTTTGAATATACGTTCAAATGTGGTTTTCCATATTCATAATCTAACTTAGATTCGTGAATCTGATCAATTGAAGTAAACCCTTCATATTATCAAATCCAAATATTACGAGTTCATATATCTCCACCTAAATGCAAGGTCTGTTTTATTTGCATCATCTTTTATCATCTGTTAACAGGTCTTTCCTTGCAAGAGGCAAACTCTTCACTATTCTTATTTGTTTGTAGGTGATTTCCTTTGCTTTCCCCTTTTGGCCTATGATGATTAGAAAGAATTATACTTGAGTGTTAGCAAAGTATTTGTTTAATATAATTAAAAGTTTAAATGTTAAAATTTATGGAAAGAGTAAAAAAAGGAAGTCCATTTGAGTGAAACCTGAACAGTTCAAATTTGGGTCAGCTCATTAAGTCATACATAGCCTAACATGGCACTTAAATTTCTCACGAGTATGGGTCTATAATGAATTTGGGGTACAGGTCGAGTTTGTGGGTCAAGTGAAAAAAAAGCGACCTCATTTTTGGCACTATCGTGCGCATGAAAGTGTATTCTTCAGCCTTTTGAGGCATTTCAAATCTCATATCCTTCTCATTCAAAGGGGAAAAAGAAAATCATCCTTCTATTTAGCCTTTTGAGGCATTTCTATAGAAGTTCAATGCTTTTTTAATTTGAGGAAAAATGATTTTCATGGGCCTTGGGAACCTTTGATTGAAACTCTTTAAACTCTCAATATAATTTTTTTTTTCCATCAATAGTATCGTGGAATATTACTGTTTCAGTTTTTATTGTTCGACGAAAAGTGACCTACTGGAAGATCAATGCGTTGAGTATTACTGTAAGTAATTTAAGTTAGACTAGCAAATCAATAGTCATATTGCTGTCCATTGTAACTGCTATAGCTTTCTTGGCTTCTTTCTCTAATGTTCTTGGACTGGGGATCAATATAAACTGGATCACATAACTCAGTTGTATTTCTATCATTCAAGTTTGTCAAGATTTCAACATGGGTCTTCTTATTTCTAGCTACTGCAGTAGTGCAAACACTTGCCACTTCAACTTCCTTGATGGTCTCTTCAGTTTGCCCAATTACCATCACATGGTTTAAAAACAACAGTAGGTGAAGACTTTGTTCTAGATTCTTTTGGTTTATGTGCTAAATGAGCTGTTTGAGGTGTTTATAGAAGGTGATGCTCCCCTTCTTATTTGCTAACTAGTGACTTGTTTAGGGGTGCCATTGAGTTTCAGAACAACCTGCAGAGGTTAATTTCTTTCTCCAAGAGTAAGCCTTTTTCTGTGTTCTCCTTGATTTTGAGTTGCTGTTGGAATAGAGGGTGGGAGCTAATTAAAGTGTGACAAGGATTCAGTCTTTCACAAGAATTAGTGAGCAGATTTAAAAAATCCTTGTCTGTTATGGATTAGTTTCATTCCTATTTAGTTTTTAATTCCTATTCAGTTTTTTATTCTTGTTTAGTTTTTATTCCTATTTTAGTTTTGTTTCCATATAGCTTTCAGATTGAACACCTATATATGCAGAGGTGTATAGCTGTTATGTTTTGGGATTGATCAATAAGAATACACTTTCTTTTAGCTATTGTGATTTCTCTATTCTTAGGTGGAATTCCTAAGGCTGAAATTATATATCTTTGGTTTACCCTTCTAAGGTAGTGTTACTTAGCTAGCTTCCTCCATAGTGGGATTTATAATCTCGCCAAAATCGGAGTTTTCTTGATTAACTCGCTCTAAATTCTGCTCCAATATATTCCTATGTCAAATTTTGGTATCAAAACCCACAGGTTCTTGTTTTTAAATATGTCGCCACGATGAAATTATTCTGCTCATGACATATTGATTGAAACTCTGAAATAAGAAATTTAATAACTCCAGTAATAATTTGAGCAAAATAGATTAAAAGATCAACAAAACTAAAATAGGAATAAAAACTAAACAAGAATAAAAAATTGAATAGGAATAAAACTAATCCTTAACAGACAAAGATTTTTAAATCTGCTTGCTAATTCCGGTGAAGTGCTACAAGAAAAATGTAGTTTAGAAACAAAAATATCCTTTGCTAAAACTTGAAAATCCCTTACTAAATTCATTTTAGCTACGGATCAATAACAAATAGCTTCCCTTTTCAAAAAGTGCCTTCCAATTATATAGCAATGGGATTGTAAATCTATAGCCAATTTAGCAACGGAAAATCCTTTGCTAAAAGATTGAACTAATCGATATCTAATACTTGGCTAAAACCATTTCTAAAACCGTTACTATTTCTGTCTATTGCTAAATCTCTTTCTTGATGTATTTATATAATATTAAAATCCGTTATTGATCTCTAGCCAAGTCTGTTGCTATATACATCAGTTGTTACATTGCTTGCTAAATATATTGGTATATTATTAAAATTCCTTACTAATCACTGGCTGAATTCTTTATTACTAAAATATATTTATATGTTGATAAAATTCCTTAGTAATCACTAGTTGAATACACTGTCATTTCTTTTTTTTTTTATATTTGCTTAATGCTAAAAGGCAAAAGTAAATATAAAATTATCAAATTTTTAATAAAGATAATTGTATTAAAAATATTTAATGCCTAATCAATACAAAATTTGTCTAGTTAACAAATAAAATAAATACATAAATGTCTAATAAATCTAAGATCTACTCAAATAACATCAGTATCCCTAGTAATTATCTGACTAGGCCAAGATACACCGAAAATATCGCAGGTCACAATAAACGAATCCCAATGTCAAACTTATTCAAGCTTTGTACATAAATTGCTTGCTAATTGTTCTTTTGAAAGAAATAAACTTGTCCATTAGTATAAAATTTACTGAGAGACAAAGGAAAAAAGATGGTTCAGTAAATATATGAGCTTGTACTTGCACTTAAATTTGATGAAACAAACTTAAATTAAATCAATAGTTTCTATTTAATTATTCCAAAATTATAATTATAATAGGACAAGCTTCATAATGTTACCCTTGACAAACATTACAAAATTAATATTAAGACTTGCTGGCTAGTGATAAAAGAAAAACATTTGAAGATTAAATGCCATAAATTTGCAAACCCACTTACTTGCCATTTGAAGCATTTAGCTCCAGAACAACCTTTCTATAATTTAGTCCTAAGAGCTCAAGTACAAGAGTCAATGTACTTGTAGTTTTACAATTCCAAGAGGACCCTAAATATATAAAGAAAAGTGCTTAGTAAAATATTAGACTCCTGCAAATGTGTGCACATAAACCATAAACTTCTTTTTTTGAAGTTCTCGCATAAATTTAACAATAAACTACTAAGATTTATCTGTTAATTGAGAAATATCTAATTATTTAGTAAGCTAAGCATTTTCCTTTTAAACAACAAGACATTTAATTAGCAATAAACATAACAAAATACTAAAAATTATCGGCAAGCCTATTTGATTAGCAGTCAATGACTTTTCAATTGTTTGTTTGATTTTACCAACCTCTTTTTCATACATGTTTTATAAATTATAATCAATAAAATTATCAGTAGAATATATGCAAAATAAGGAAATGGATAGCATTGTTCATGGAGTTGTGTTACACGCAATATAAACTCAAACATGCTTCGAAGTCCACGTGTAGCTCACTAAAAAGTAAAAGAGAAATATACAATTAAAGTTGATTAATCAAATACTTGCAGTCGAGGATATATACTTGTGTCTTTCATTTGTAATACTTTTCCTAATAAAAGGCCATAAAACTGAAACTACATCATTTGCCAATCAGTCCCAACAACTCTCACAAGCGAAACATTAACCTTGTAACTATTTCATGTTGACTAAAATTAAAGGTACCTAATATATAAATAATGTCAAATATGCAAACTAAAATTAAGACAAACAACAATGAATATTAGAAATTGCATTTCCACATGAATACCAATATATCACTTAGAATCATAGTTATGATGTAACTTCTTATTATGCTCATCCATAATAACTGGTCATAAAACCATGATTTCAGTTAAAGTCCATCCCAAACAAAGAATAGAACAAACTCAATTGCCAATTAGACACAATTATGTTGGCGCGGTCCTATTCAAGTGGGCACCGCCAATTTTTTTTTGTTATTCTCTTTAGTCATCAAAGTGAGCACCATCCCATGCTTTTTTTTCTTTAGCCGGTGAACTACCTCACATAAAATTTTTTAACTTATTCATTCTTTTTTGTTATAAATAGACGTGAGTGTGAGCAAGTGAGAGTGTGCTAAAATGAAAGAAAGAGATTTCAATTTTAAAGAAAGGTTTTCCTAAAACGAGGGAGTAACAAAAATAGTGAGGTAATTAGTTTTGGTCATTTTGAAAAACACTATAAGTGCCACTATTTTTATCCCATTTGTATTAATCTTTTTGTAAGTCAACTATTTTGAATAATGGAAGAAATATTCAGAGTTTGTCCTATGGACATATTCCTCCAACAGTTAAGGGTGAACCATGTAAATTTTTCTATCATATTTTATTATTTTGCTATTGTAATTATTCTCTTAATCTTATTGTGGGACTTAACAAGTGGTATCAGAGCCCGATTTCAGCAAATTCAAGTATTATAATCAAAAAAAATTTTCTAAGTATGTACTGTGGTTACAGCCTAATCTAACCTTTCATATCAGAAAGAAACTTTTCTTAAACTACTACTTGATTTAAAGTTTAGTCAATCTAAGATTGATAGCAGATCCATGGATATATTTTGAAAATAAATATACCATGACGAAGAGAAAATTACAATGAATCTTTTAGCGCAGTCCACTCGAAAAAATTGGAGAAATAACGAAGTGATGTATAGTAAAATAGTTACTATTAGATTATTGTTACATAGTACATCACTATTAAACCCAGTACTATTCACTATTACTATTCATATATACTATTACTATCATTGTTCACGTATATTATTACTATTTACGCATACGGTTACTATTCATCAAATCCCATAAATAAGTTATGGATGACAAATTGACGGGCAGTATGATTAAACTCACTTCATCAAATTATCCAATGTGAAAGATGTTAATGAAAGACTTTCTATATTGCAAAGATCTATTTGAGACTATTGAATTGAAAGGAGTAAAGCCAATAGAAAAACTTGATAATGAATGGAAGAAAATTGATAGAAAGGCTATTGGGATAATCAAACAGTGGACTAACCTGAGTGTTATTCACCATGTTGCTTAAGAAACAGAAGCCTATTCATTATGGACAAAGCTCGAGAACCTGTATGAACGGAAGAACGCATAGAACAAATCCTTTACGATAAGAGGGCTTGTGAATTTAAAGCACATAGAAGGAATACATGCTTCTGAACACTTGAATAAATTTTTAAAAATTTTGAATTAGTTGGCTACTGTGAATTTAATGTTAGATGATGAGGTTCAAGCATTACTTCTGTTGAGTTCCTTACCAAATAATTGGGAAACTTTAGTTGTATCGTTTAGCAACTCAAATCTTGAAGAGAATCTAACCTTAAATATAATTAAGGATAACATTCTAAATGAAAAAGCCAGACGCAAGGAACAAGGATCGAGTAGCCATTTAGAAGCATTTGTTATAGTCACAGAAAGAAGGGGGAGAAATAAAACCAGATATCCTCAAAATTCAGATAGGAGTGACAAGTCAAAGGGAAGATCCAAGTCAAGAAAGGGTATTACGTGCTACTATTGTGGCAAGCCTGGTCACATGCAAAGATATTGCAGGAAATGAAAGAAGGAATAGGCAAAGGAGCAAAATAAGGAGAAAGAAGAAATAGAGTCAGCTTCAGTTACAATTAATGGTGATGCTTTAGTTGATGGTGACGTATTTGTTTCTCCTGATAATACTAATGAGACTTCCACCAGTCAAGATTCCACCTGGGTGCTTGATTCAACATGTTCATACCATATTGCTTTCAAGAAGGAATATTTTGCCTCTTTCATTCTTAGAAATTTCGATCATGTCAAAATGTTAAATGGTACTCTTACTGAACATCATGGTATTAGGAGAGTATGTATTAAAACCAATGTTGGCCATGAACTTTGGTTGGAAGATGTGAGATACACTCCTAATGCACACTTTAATCTAATCTATGTTCCTCTGATTGATGATTTAGGTTATGAGAATTCTTTTGCCAATGGTATGTGGAGGCTTTCAAGAGGTAACTTAATATTTGGCAAAGGAAAAAAGCAAAATATTCTTTATCATATCCAAGCCAAGATTTGCATAGAGATTGCGTATGTGGCTGAAGATTCCTCCATAGAGTTGTGGCATAAATGACTTGGTTATTTGAGTGAGAAGGGACTTGAGAGTCTCACTAAAAAGAAGATCCTACCCTTGATAGGTACACTACTGAAGACCTGCACTAATTGTTTGGTCAAACTGATGTTTGCTCTATGATTGATAAGTCTGTTGGTGGCTACACATTATGTTACTTTCATTGATGATCACTCTAGAAATTATGGGCCTTTCCTATAAAATCAAAGGATCAGGTGCTAGACATATTCAAATATTTTCATACCAGCACCAAAAGAGAAATGGGAAGAAAGTTGAAGTGTGTCATATTTGACAATGGTGGCGAGTACAGAGGACCATTTGAAAAAATTACAAGGAACACGGCATCAGGGTTGAAAAGACAGTTCCTAAAACTCCATAATAAAATAGGATTGCTGAGAGAATGAACAGGACCATTTTTGAAAGGATGCTCTCTCACGCCAAACTTCCTAAAAGCTTTTACGGTGAAGCAATAAGGACTGCAATTTACTTGATTAACCTTTCTCTTTTGGCTTCTCTTAATAGAGATGTACCAAAAAAGAGATGAATAGGGAAAGATGTTTTGTATGATCACCTTAGGGTGTTTAGATGCAAGGCCTTTGTTCATATTGCCAAAGATGAAAGATCCAAGCTTGATTCCAAGTCAAAGCAGTGTATCTTCATGGGTTACAAATACATAGAATTTGAGTATAGGTTGTGGGATCTAGTTGAAAAGAAGATTGTAAGAAGTAGAGATGTATTGTTCCTAGAAGACCAAACCATTGAAGACTTTGAGAAAAATGAGAAGCCGAAGTTTGTCAATGAGTTTCCTATTGATCTTGATGAAGAATCTCTTACAGTATCACAAGGTGACAAATGAGATGAGCAAGAAGTTGATTGTGAACCTGTACAAAATGACGCAGAGCCACCTTTTATAGAATAACCACCTCAGTTGAGAAGATCTATAAGAGGTACAATACCTTCCCAGAGATACTCTTTTGATGAGTATGTGTTGTTAACTGATGGGGAAGTACCAGAAGACTATGAAGAGGCCATGAAAACCAATCACAAGGAAGAGTGGTTGAAAGCCATGCAAGATGAGATGAAATCCTTGCATGAGAACCATACATATGAATTGGTGAAATTGTCTAAGGGCAAGAAAGCAATGAAGAACAAAGAGGTGTGTAGAATTAAGACTGAGCATAATAGCTCACAACCAAGGTACAAACCAAGACTGGTTGTGAAGGGATTTGGTAAGAAGAAGGGAGTTGATTTTGAAGAAATTTTCTTGCTAGTGGTCAAGGTGTCTTCTATCTGAGTTGTCCTTGGTTTGGCAGCCAATATGAATTTGAAGATTGAACAACTTGATGTGAAGACTATTTTCCTCCATGGTAACTTAGAGGAGAAAATTTATATGGAGCAACCAGAAGGTTTTCAAGTCAAAGGCAAAGGGCACTTTGTATGCAAATTGAAGAAGAGCTTGTATAGCCTCAAGCAAGCTCCTAGGCAATGGTACAAGAAATTTAAATCCTTTATGGTGAACCATAGGTATAAAAAAACTATTTCTGATCATTATGTATTTATGAAAAAGTTTGCAAATAGCAACTTTATTATTCTCTTGTTATATGTAGATGATATGTTAATTGTGGGCCAAAATAATAAGACAATCGATAGCTTGAAAAAGGAGATTGGCAAGTCCTTTGCAATGAAGGATTTAGGACCGGCAAAATAGATTCTTGGAATGAAGATCTCTCAAGACAGAAAAAAAGTTGTGGTTGTCCCAAGAGAAGTACACTAGAAAAGTGCTCAACAGGTTCAACATGAGCAATGCAAAGCCAGTTTGCTCTCCACTTATAGGCCACTTCAAGTTAAGTTCCAGTCAGTTTCCTTCAAGTTAGAAAGATAAAGAAGAGATAAAAAAGTGTCTTTTACATCCACGGTTAGTAGCTTGATGTATGCCATGGTATGCACCAAGGCCGAATATTGCTCAGGCTGTTGGTGTAGTTAGTCGGTTTTTCTCAAATTCGGATAAAGAACACTAGAATGCAATGAAATGGATTCTCAAGTATTTTAAAGGAACTCCTAAAGTCTATTTATGCTTTGGTGGGGGTAAACTTATATTGGATGGATACACAGATGCATATGTGGCTGGTGATGTGGATTCTGGAAAATTCACTTCTGGATACTTGATGACTTTTGTAGGGACAACAGTGTCTTGGCAATCAAAGCTACAAAAATGTGTTGCATTATCTTCCATTGAGGCTGAGTATATTGCTATTACAACAGCTAGCAAGGAGCTCCAGTGGATGAAGAATGTAACAATCTATTTATTTAGTGTCTTTTTCAGTGTCGGTAATAGTATTTTTTTTATCTGTGAATAGTATCATCGGTCTGGGACTTGGTATTATTTTGGTCCGGAAAAATCACTATGTGTGTGTAATATTTGATTTAATATTTTTGGAGCATGTTTGCATGATTTAGGTGGGTAAAAAATACTTCATGAATATTTTTGGAGAATTAAGGCATTTAATGACTAGTGATTTTTAGTGTAGTATGTTAAACAATAATTGAGAAATTATTTTTGTGGAACTAATTTAATTAATTGGTGGAGTTAAATAATAATTAGAGGAGAATTATTTGAGAAATATTTAGAGTCACTAGATAAGAATACTAGGGACTTGATCATAGCCATTCATTAAGCATAAATTAAGAAGTCAAATTTGACTTTTCCACCTAAAATCTACCATTCACCCTAAAATCTACCATTCATCAAGCAACACCTTCTCCTTCATCATCTTCTTCTTCTTCCTCTTCTTCTTCTCCACGCCACTCTCTCTTCTTTCTTTCTCTTCCATTTTCTTCAATTTCTTACCTCTAAACTACACCCAAATCACCTAATTAAGCTTTGAATTAATAATCAAACATTAAGAACTAAGCAAAAGGAGTTGGAATTGGAGTTACCATTGAAGCAAATAAGTTTTGACTTTTAGAATTTGTGAATTTGCGAGTAGAATTCAAGGTTTAGGTGTAACAGACTATTTTTCAGTGTCAGTAATAGTGATTTACCGGTCTGTGAATAGTACCATCGGTTCGGGACATGGTATTATTTCGACCCGAAAAAATTACTACATGTGTCTAATATTTTTGTTAATATTTTTGGAGCATGTTTTCATAATTTAGGTGGGTGAAAAATGTTTCATGAATATTTTTGGAGAATTGCGGCAACTAATGAATATTATTTTCTAGTGTAATATATTAAGGAATAATTAAGAAATTATTTTCATGGAGTTAATTTAATTAATTGGTGGAGTTAAGTAATATTTGGAAGAGAATTAATTGATGAATATTTAGAGCCTTTGGATTAGAATACCTTGACTTGATCTAAGACATACACTTGTCAAATTTTGGTGAATTAGCAACATTAGCTTGTTGACTTGGTCAATAAAGCTTATCTACATACCGCTTCTTCTTCTTCCTCTCCATTCTCCAACACCAACTCCTCTCCCTCTCCACCATTTTTCTTTCTTCTCCCTCTACTATCAAAACTAACACAAATTAACTAAATCAAACCATAGAAAGGTGATAAAACTTAAAGAATTAACTTAAAGAAGTGAGAATTGGTGATAAAATGCAAGTACTTTGGAGAATTTCTACAAATCAAGTAAGTTGTGAATTTTGGTTTAGTGAATTAATAAGTGAAATTCATAGCTTAGATATGTTAGATTATGCACTAAATCATGTTCCACCTCCTTCTTTGATTATTTCCATGATTAGGGTATATAAGTTTTGATAATTGGAAGAGGTG